>CAKAKR010061077.1:12645-26529 GCA_916700685.1 Adelosebastes latens | reverse complement strand
AGAGAGAGAGAGAGAGAGAGAGAGAGGAGAGAGGAGAGAGAGAGCGAGAGAGCGAGAGAGAGAGAGAGAGAGAGAGAGAGAGAGAGAGAGAGAGAGTATAAAAGCAGCAGTCAGACTTCAGCAGCTCTGAACTTGTGTTGAGACACTGAACGGATTAAAAACCAACAGAGAACAAAGTGTGTTTTTTCTTCTTCCTCTCTAACGCTGGATGATGATGATGATGAAGATGATGATGAAGATGGGAATGATTTTTCTGCTCTGTGGATGATGGAGATGGAGAGGTCGCTTTGCGCGCACTTCTATCCTCATTTCTTGGATGTTTAAGTTGATGAAATAGTGTAAAATGTGAAGATGAAGATGAAGAGGAGGAGGCAGAAATGCTTTTTTGTGGCAACACCTTCTGTCTGATTGTTGGATAGCTGGAAGATGCTGATGCTGGAGATGGAGATGCTTTTCTTTTGGGGTTACAAGAGATGGACGGTGGATGAATGTGTGAGTGTTTTCAGGCTGATCTGCAGGTTTTCCTTCCAGCAGCTTAATGACATCTGATGAGGAGAGGAAGGTGGAGGGATGGAGATGGAGAGTGAGCTCAAACCTGGAGAGCTGTTGCTGAACATCTCCACCACCAACTACACCCATGCAAACTTCACGTCCAAAGAGGAGGAGGAGGACCCTACCCTGGCTCTCTATTCGGGTCTGGCCGTGACCTTAGCCGTGACCTTAGCCCTCATCACTCTGGCCACGACGCTCTCCAACGCGTTCGTCATCGCCACCATCTACCAGTCCAGGAAGCTGCACACTCCGGCCAACTTTCTGATCGCGTCGCTGGCCGTCACCGACCTGCTGGTGTCCATCCTGGTGATGCCCGTCAGCGCGCTGTACACGGTGAGCCAGACCTGGACGCTCGGACAGGTGTTGTGCGACATCTGGCTGTCCTCGGACATCACCTGCTGCACCGCGTCCATCCTGCACCTGTGCGTTATCGCGCTGGACCGATACTGGGCCATCACGGACGCGGTGGAGTACACCAAGAAGCGCACCGTAAGGCGCGCTGCAGGTACGATACACTTCCAGATCCACACACACATCCATCATCCAGCTCTTCATCCAGCTCTTATGATCCTTACTCCTGTTATTCCTCTTCCTCCTCCTCCTTTTTTTCTTCTTCCTCCTTTTATTCTTTTATTCCTCTTCCTCCTCCTCCTTTTTTTCTTCTTCCTCCTTTTATTCTTTTATTCCTCCTCCTCCTCCTCTTATTCTTTTATTCCTCTTCATCCTCTTTTTATTCTTTTATTCCTCCTCCTCCTCTTATTCATTTATTCTTCCTCCTCCCTCCTTTTATTCCTCTTCCTCCTCATCTTATTCTTTAATTCCTCCACCTCCTCCTTTTTTTATTTTATTCCTCTTCCTCTTTCCTCTTCCTCCTCTTATTCTTTTATTCCTCCTCCTCCTCCTCCTCTTATTCTTTAATTCCTCCTCCTCCTCCTTTTATTCTTCCTCCTCCACCTCCTCTTATTCGTTTATTCCTCTTCCTCCTCTTATTATTTTATTCCTCTTCCTCATCCTCCTCCTATTCTTTTATTCCTCCTCCTCCTCCTCCTAATCGTTTATTCCTCTTCCTCCTCCTCCTCCTCTTCGTTTATTCCTCCTCCTCCTCCTCCTAATCGTTTATTCCTCTTCCTCCTCCTCCTCCTATTCGTTTATTCCTCTTCCTCCTCCTCCTCTCTACTTCCTCTTCTTCTTTGTTTCTTCCTGAACGGTGCGGCGCGCTGCAGGGATGATCGCCACCGCCTGGGTGATCGCCATCTCCATCTCGCTGCCGCCGTTCTTCTGGAGGCAGGTGAAGGCGGAGGAGGTGGTGACGACGTGCAACGTGAACACGGACCACATCTTCTACACCATCTACTCCACGTTCGGCGCGTTCTACATCCCCACGCTGCTGCTCATCGCGCTGTACGGGAGGATCTATGTGGAGGCCAGGAAGCGCATCCTGAAGCAGCAGAAACACAACAAGAACAAGCCTGGGAAGAGGCTCACCTCCGCGCACCTCATCACCGACTCCCCCGGCTCCTCCTCCCTGAACTATGGCACCAACGACACCACCTCCTCCTGTGACACTACCTCCGTCAACCAACTCAAGGTCACCGTGTCCGACGTCAAGGTCATCGTGTCCGACGCGCTGCTGGAGAAGAAGCGCATCACCGCCGCCAGAGAGAGGAAGGCGACCAAAACTTTGGGAATAATCCTGGGAGCCTACATCATCTGCTGGCTGCCCTTCTTCATCTACACTCTCCTAGTGCCTGTCTGCGAGTCCTGCTTCCACCCGGAGCTATTTGACATCTTCACCTGGCTGGGTTACCTCAACTCTTTAATCAACCCCATCATCTACACCATGTCCAACGAGGACTTCAAGCGGGCTTTCCACAAACTAATTAGGTTCAGATGCTGCAGGGCGTGAAGGACAAGTGATTATTTTAAAGGGACTGTTTGTAACTTTCAGAAATGTCTTGTTAACAGCGACACCTGTGGCCGTTAAGTCGACGAAAGTCAGACATGAATGAGCATCGCTCAAAACAGTGAGGCGACACACGTCAGCTAAGCCACTCTATCACTCTATATTTCAGCTGCTTGGCAGTAATGTTAGCTGACCAGACGAAGGTCTCTCCATGAATCAATGCTGATCCTAGTGTTGGCTTTTCCTGCTTCCGCAGCGAGTAACGTTATCGCCTCCCGACCGCAGCCGGAGTGAGTCACCGGCACCCGGTCGGAGACGATAACGTTTCTCGCGTTAACGTTTTCTTTCCAAAAACTAGTTTGGTTCAGATGCTGCAGGGCGTGAAGGATGGGTGTTTATTCTAAAGGGACTGTTTGTAACTTTCAGAAATGTCTTGTTAACAGCGACACATGTGGCCGTTAAGTCAACGAAAATCAGCGTCCTGTTGCTCGGGCTGATCCTAGTGTTGGCTTTTCCTGCCTCAGCCTCCGCAGCGAGTAACGTTATCGTCTCCCGACAGCAGCCGGAGGGAACAGGGGAGACACCGGAGTTTTGGTCGGAGACGATAGCGTTTCTCTCTGCGGAGCCCCGTCACTTCACAAGACACGGGAAACCTCTGTTGGTCTGGAGAAGCTGCAGCAGTTATTTCTGCACAAACGTCCACTGTACATTCACTAGATATTCTCAGAGCTAAACTAACTCTTCTGCAGTGTGGAGTGAGCACGCATGCACGTGTAGAGGTGGAGCGAGACAGCGAGAACGCGCGCAGTGTGATTTATACGTCTAAGAAGTTACAAACAGTCCCTTTAAGCTCGGGGCACACATACAACGTCAGGAGCGCGTGGCAGCTGCGTGACGTGTTGGCTGCGTGATACACGCGTCGGGTGTTCACACCAGCTGCGTGTCTTCTGCTGCGTTTCTGCTTCTGCTGTCAGCCCTTTCTTTCTACATAGAGTTTGCCTTTTAATGGCCATTTAACTTAATGATAAATGTAATTTATATTTATTCTAGACAGAGAAAGGTTAAGAAACGTTTGGTAATTTGTAAATAATAGTAATAATCCACAATTAAAACTCCGTACTATATTCATTCATTGAGCTCTGCAAGTCACTGCATGTTCTAGAACACTGTCCGGCACATATTTCAGAATAAAAGCCTCGTGTTAACAATTGAAGGAATTCTGTCCACAGAAAAAATGCTTGAGGGCTTTTATTTCGAAATGAAAGCAGGAAGTGTTGATTTAAACCCCGCACTTTATCAATTCATGGAGCTCTCAAAGTGACTGCGTGTTCATCAGCACTGACTGCTCATATTTCAGAATAAAAGCCTTGTGTTAACAAATGAAGGAATTCGGTCCATAGAAAAAACGCCTGAGGGCTTTTATTTTGAAATGAAAGCAGGAAGTGTTGATTTAAAAATAAGTCTTTACTTTTTTTCATCTCCGTAACATATTCTACAGATAGACATAGAAACTGTAGTAAAGTCTTGCTGGTATGATGTTAATATACAGTCAGTAGATCACCTTCACTGTCTGTTGCTGCTGTGAGACGCAGCTGAGACGCGCGTGGCTCGCGTCAAAAATGGGCGAGACTTCTATTCTATAAAAGAGACACAGCTGAGACGCGTCTCATGCGGGCAGTGTGGCTGCTCTAACCTGTTAACATAGACACCGAAATAAAAAACAACACGCCACGCAGCCGCCACGCGCTCCTGACGTTGTATGTGTGTCCACGCTGTAAGCATCTGTATAATGACAATTGAATCACACCACAAATATTTCACTCCCCAGGTTTCCCCCTGAGGGCAGATAGTTTATGATCATGTGGCTGCAGAATGAGCTGATGGATGGGGAATGTATTGAGCTGCCAACCAGTCTGCATTGTGTTATTATCTGATGGCAAATGGCTGCCATTCCTCAACCATTTGGTGTTGGTGCAGTGGGGAGCTGGGAGTGGATGTGATGTGGAAGCAGGTGATCGTGTTGTTCTAATGACTTGGAGAAAGCCCATAGCCCCAGACTCCAGGGGGCCAACCGCCTGTACGTGCTGCAACTGGACTGTAGCCTACAGACTCACCTTGCCATATGAGTTTGACAGTCAGCGTGTCACGTTGGCTCGTAAGCACAAACAGCTTATAGGACTTAAGCTACCACAAGCCCCAAGGGCAAAAAAATCAGATTTGTGTTTCATTTTCCTGACTCAATAAGGGGAAATACTGGTGCCTACAACAAGTTTAGTTTAAGTTTCCTCAGACGTGCCTGGCCCAGACGGAGATAACAAAAAAAAAAAAAAAGCTGGTTTCAGTTTTGAGAGAAAAGGTTTATTCTCGTGGCCAGTGTTTGTGTTTTCTTTTCCTTTTTCTTCTTGCTGTGACTGGTGTTCACTTTAAACAAGGCTCCAAAAACTGAGTGTAAATGTACGAATATGTATGTGATTTTTTTTTTTACTTTTGATTTGCTAAAAAGAGTCTGGATGTTTTTGGGGGCGTCATACTGTAAAATAAGCGACTCTGAGGGGGAATGAAGAGCCAAGTATTGTTAAATTACCAGACCTCTTTAACTGTTAATATTAGCTGTGATGTTCCATTTCATGTCAGGCTAAACTCCTAAATCTATAGTGGAACAGGGTTGATAACGCAGGGTTCCTATACAGTCACCTCCTGGGGAAAAAAAGGTGTTTAAAAAACGCTGGGAAATGTCACAGTATCCTGATGAAAATCAGCCTTTTTTCCTCCCAACACACCGTCACATGTTAAATGTCAAAGCTTTAGCTGCTGCTGATCCCTTAAAGGAAGAAATAATCAAACAGAAACAAATCTGGTTTCAGAAAAAGATGCAAAAACTGTAACAACAACAACAACAACAAAGTGTTAGAGATGGAAGTCCTGCTTCACATGTCCAGGCAGTCTGGTCTCACCAAATGGCGTAACATAGAACGTATATCGCTAAGATGTGGAAGTCAATTGGTCGCTCCATTGCAACGTCAGCGCCCAAGCTATTCCACCATTTAGGACTGAAAGCGACTATCGGACACCGGTAAAACGTCCGCCTACAAAAGTGAAACTAAATTATTTATATTCTAGTGTCATATTCTACCGATTCCCATTGTGTAATAAGATAAAATTACATAAATTATACTATAAAATTTAAATAAATGTATTAAAAATATAGAGAAAATATGTTTTATATTATAAGTGAGGACACTGAGGTTTTGTTTTTTGCGTTATTTCTGGAAATTTGGGGTTTTTTACCAACATGAAATTGCACACAAGTTACACTCTAAAGGCAAATTCTGCAATTTCTTAGCCAAATAAAAAATTAAACTTTAGAGTTTATCAGTATTACTCAACAGAAAATTATTGGCATTGTAGAGAACCCATTTAGGCCATTGTGTAAGAAGAGAAAATAGAATTTAAAAGTTAGATAAATGTATTAAATATATAGAGAAAATATGTTTTTGGTGGGTTGCGTTATGGAAATTGCCCCTTTAGCTACGGCCCTGTACCGCACATGCATATTTAGAAATGTGATCTCAGAAACACGTGTAGGAACCCTGTCCTGATCATTTTAAGGAATCGTTTTAGGAAATGGGTTTATTCGCTTTCTTGCAACCGTTGATACCACTCTCATGTCGGCCTGCTGAAAGATTAGAGTTAGCATCACACTCCTACAACGCCGTCAGACTCACGATGCACAGCTTACTTTTTTTTTTTAAAGGATCGAAATCGATGCAGAAGAACCACAGACAAAGAACGAAGATCAGCGCCCAGCAGCAGAGCTACGCCTCCGCCATTTTGGACTGAAAGCGACTACCGGACGCCGGTAAAACGTCCGCCTACAAATCGCCGTACAAAAGTAGAACACAATTATTTCTATTCTTGTCATATTCTACTGAAATGGCCGGTGTTGAACAATAAAATATTATAAATATAACAAGCGTTTTCAGTCCAAAATGGCGGCAGCAGCTGTTATAAAAAAAAAAAAACACCAGAGTTTCGTCTCTTTGCTTCTATACTCTTTGCCACAGATACCGTCTTTTCTTTACTCCACATATTCTTCTTCCTTGTCAAAACCTGGCGCCTGGCAACCTTACCCACAATGCAACTCGATCGGTTCTCGTGACATCCTTACTCCCCAACACGGTGCGTAAAATCGGTGGAGTTCCCCTTCAAATATGGAGCTAGAGCCAGGTTATAATTATTGTAGTGACTATAAACGACCCGAAAATGCGAACTACTCGTCTGTGAATATTCCGTATCAAAACTATTCATACCGGCAGTGATGCAAATTTGTGACAGTTGCAGCACTTGTTCAATAAAAGACTGTAAGTTTACATTTACGCAGTGTAGGCTATATGTCTAGGGCTTTTATTGTGAAAGGATCTGGTCCGCGTTGCCTTTGTCCAGGTTGAAAGGAGTAATAAAGTCTGCCGTCTTGCTTCGGACTGCGAAGCCTCCGTGTTGTTGTACACTATAGTGTACGTTTTGAATATGTCCGTTCCGCACAACGTGATTGGTTGATGCCTTTATTCGCAGTGCGAAAGCTCAGAAAAATTCGACCTTGCTTCGGAAAAAAAAGGCATTGCTTTTTTTGCCGCGTAATATTCGTATGAAAGTACTCATGACAACAGTTCAAAGAAATATATGGATGTGAATTAATTGCACCTGCTGTGTAAAGACCTTTAAGAGACAGATATGAGAGTGGTATCAATCAGTTCATCTGAGTCTTATCAAGAAAGCTTATTTACAGAAATTTATATAACAGAGAAAATAAAAACATTTATTAAAATTAAAGATGAAAAACTGAAGAATTCAAAGCTGCTCTAAAACGTCTACAGGGAGTTTGTTGCATCAGTAGAAGCTGTAAAATCATACATGACAGGAAGTCCTTCAGAGATGGCTGCCAGAGAATCGTGACCACGCCGGCCTCCCCGTCTATCTTGTCATGCAACCTCTTTTGTCAGCAGCCATGTTGGATGTTTTTTGAGCCACAAGTCTTCGGTGTGGCGTGGACCGCGCCGCGCCGCGCCGCGCCGTAGCCATCCTTGCTCGCCTGCAGCTCTGTGATGAAAAAGCCTCTTTGTGTACAGTATTGATCAGCTCAGTGTGAAACTCATCCGGTGGCTCTGTCAGTCCAACGGAAGTTGCTTCTCATCCAGGTTAAGCTTCTGCTGTACAACGCTTCTGCACACATCGGCGATGCACTGTAACCGCTCCGCTCGGCTCCGGAGGATGAAATCCAACCCAGCTGGGAGCACCAAAAAAAAAAGCACTGCTGCTGCTGCTGTTGTGAAAACTGAAAAAAAAAATCAATAAAAAAGGTCTATGGCATCATGAGGTCGGTGATAGTTTGCACACATTCTCATTTTGATCTGATTAAACGTTTGTTTTAATGTGATTCTGAGTGCTTTATATGGCAAAGAAAGCGTTGACATTTCCTCTATCCTTGTGAGAATCTGCTGTGGTATTTGGTGGTTTGCTCACAGATCTGCTGCGCGACGCCGTTAACGGTTCTGTAACTTAATTAACCAGCAGGGGACAAAAAATCGAACTACAAGGAAAATGTCAGTTATATGAACTCCTAATGAAACGTTTCCTTTTTCCATTTTTCTGCTGCAGATCTGAGTCTTTGCATCCTTTTCCATGACAGGGATTATATATTAATGTGCACATGAGCATGCATACAGTATAAGTGTGCTGCGGTGGACCTTATGTGCACTGTTTTAAGCGTGACCAGTAATGTCCCAATTCAACGCAGCGTACCAGTTCTATGTGGGTTTTAAGTGTGTTTTGTTTTCATAATGGAAAAGTGTCATAACTGCAGCGATTATATCCAGAAAACTGACAGTGTGCAGACGAGAAAACTCCTGATTGAACTGAACAAAGGAAATGGAGAGGCTGGAAAAAATGAAATAATTTCAGATGTTGTGCAGCTTCAGAAAGATCTTAAAAAAACAAAAATAAGTGTTAACGCATGAGCTAATGCTAAACGTGAAGCATAAAGTAGTAGTGATATGGAGCTCAGAAATGGAGGAGCAACTTGTTGATTTGTGTTTATTTAACGTGTCTCCATCAGTGTGTTCCAATCCGCATACTTCTGTACTTACACTTACTATTTTGAGTACATAAGTGCGTTCACACTGGGAAGTACGGCAAAATGCAGTGCACTCAAAGTACCCGGATGTTGTACTCAAAACGGTCAGATCGTTGAGTGTGGAACGCTGGACACTTTCCACACTCAACTGTCACCATCTTGGCTACGTAGTGGAAGGGGCGGAGCCACGACCACTATTCAAACATACGTAGATAACAGAATAAAACAAGACAATACGTAAACATACCGGTGCATTTTCAGCCAACATGAGGACACATCGTAGGAGACGACGTTGGAAACGTAATTTCCACTCTGCTTTCATTTTTTTTCAGAAGATATTTTGGCGGGTAGCGAGCCGCGGTCAAATGTTGCGATCGTCATTTCCGGTCAGTGCGCCGCAGAGTATTCGATTTGAGACGACCCTACCCCGCTGAAATTTACGCACTACTCAAGTGAGTACAGAGTGCACAAAGTGCACTACATTGAAGTGTACTTCTGGAAGTACGTGGATTGGAACACACTGCATGACATCATCCATCCATCCTTCGTTAATTTTACAAAGTACAAAGTAAATACTAACATCATTAATTCTTCCTGCCCGTCGTCGGCCACGTTTGATTATGTTGTTTGTTTTAAGTTAGTTTTCATGACTATTCGTGTAAATGATTGTCTCGTGTTTTTTATTGACGCTTGTGACGTGTTTCTATAGTTGTGTTACGTTGTTTCCGTACATGTTTTACTTAGTTTACATACTTATTTTAAGCCCAAACATGATGTTTTCCCTTATCCTAAGTGTTTTTCTAGCCTAAATATAACTTTGGACGTTTGCGTGGCGTACAAATGACATGCGTAAAGGCTAAAATGTGTCCTCATGCACAAGCAGAATGTCCGTGTAATGTCTTCAACAGTTTGTGAAATAGTCACGGAATTTAAAGTATTGATTCATGAACATGGACACGAATTTCACTTTTTTTTGTGATGGTCAGCACAAAATCAATTTGTATGTAAACCACATAATTGTGAACCAGGAAGTAGAGAGAGCGGCGAACGCCACGCAGGGAGGAGGTCGGATTGGATGGGTGGGTGGGTTTCAAAATACACCAGACTTTCACCAGAAGACCGCTGTTCATATCCCCCTGTTCGTGTGAAACCAGAAGTCAACGTTGATTTATTTATCACATAACTTCAGTTACGCCACTTCTGAAGTTATTTGAACCCAAACCACGATCTTCTCCTAAAGCTAACGAAGTAGTTTGTTGCCTAAGCCTAACCAAGTCGATCTAATCTTAAACCTATGTAGTTTTATTTTGAAAAGACTGGAGCGGAAATTGACACATGCGTCACGTGTTGCTGGACATTTGTAGGAAAAAGCACTAAAAATACATTGATGAAAGTCGTGTTGAGCATCACGGAAAAAAGGCGTGTCTCTGTACACGAATCAAATAGATTACATTTTGTGACTATTTCACAAACTGCTGTGAGACTGAGTTGTATTAATGGAGCTCTATGGCTCAGAGGAAGAAGAGATATTACAGTTCTTGTTAGTAGAAACATTCAAACTGCTGGTTTTGGGTCTTTTTATGGGATTTGTTGATAAAGAAAATCACCAATCTTGTCCTTTTGTGCAGCAGAGGTAGAAGCTCTGGGAGTGCTTTCTCGTTCAGCTACATTACCTGCTATCTTCCACCAAAACACTGAGCCGCTGCCACTTTTTAAAAAACATATTTTTTTTACATCTTAATTTGCAGCCAAACTCTTTTTGGAACAGCTCCGACCGTCCGTCCTCGTCCTCGTCCCCGTCCTCGTCCTCGTCCTCCTGATTGTTGGCACACAAAAAAAAGAAAGAAAAGAAATCCATGAAATCTCCGTCCCATTAGAGACGGCTCCTCTCACTCCTCTCACTCACCGATGTCCTTCTTCCCTTTTGTCAAAAATTAATATTGTTGGCTCCCTTTGAAATCGATCGGACCGCCGTGGCCCCCCCCCTGATTACTGTTTCCATGGTTTGATGCTCGGCTAAACCATGGCAACACGGCCGCTGCTGGAAATGTGTCACAGTGCTGCAGAAGCCAAATAAACACATTGACTGGAATATAGATGAAGCCCAGAGAGGTGATGTTACGTCGCTCTACCTGCTCCTCTTATACACTCCTCAGGGATTGATTTCAAACACCAGATGCTACATGTTGTTTATGTTCAGAGGATTTTTTAAAGCAGATGAAGGCCTGTGAATATCTCTCCCGCTGTCGAGGACTCCTGATATTGTAACGTCTAATTTTCCAGTCTGATCTGCAGAAAACAAACTGATTTTTAAGGACAAACGTGCAGATTGAGCTTCATTTCACAGTGAAATTTTCAATCCTGAAGCAGAAAACGTGCTCTGATAGTTTAAAACAGCCTCTCTCTCTCTCTCTCTCAGCTTCACCATCTTTCACAGCTCATTGTCTGCAGAGCAGCAGCCTCTCTCGATGCTATCATCACACGTCTCCGTTTTTTTGCTCTCTGGTGTTTTGGCCTTGAAAGCTACTGTGACAACACCGTCCCACACTGAATGAAGCTGAATGTGAGGATCGTTAGAGTGCATCCTTTCATTGTTTTAATGTACAAACTGCTAAAAAATATGTCGATCTTATGAAGTCATTTTATTGAACTCTAATAGTCGTGTTTTCTTCAGCAGATGGAGTTGGCTCCGCTGAGAGTTTTTGGGACTTCATCGTCTGTATTGGTTTAGAAGATGAATGTTCATTTACTACATGTGAGACAATAGAGAGCAGCAGTGGTGGAAGAAGTACTCTGATCCTTTACTAAAGTAAAAGTACCAATAAGAGAAAATACTCCCTGCATGGGTGGGTCTAAAAACACCAGACTTCCAACCAGAAGACCGTTGTTCACGTCCCGTGTGAAACCAGAAGTCCACGTTGATTTATTTGTCACGTAACTTCCGTATTTATGTTACGCCACTTCCGGTGTTATTTTAAGCCGAACCGCGATCTTTTCTTAAAGGGACTGTTTGTAAGAATCAGAAATGTCTTGTTAACATCGACACCTGTGGCCATTAAGTCAACGAAAGTCAGCGTTGTGCGCTTGTGCTCGCTCTAAATAGACATGAACGAGCATCGCTCAACACAGTGAGGCGACACACGTCAGCTAAAAGCACAATATCATTCTATATTTCAGCTGCTTGGCAGTAATGTTAGCTGACCAGACGAAGGTCTCTCCATGAATCAGTGCTGATCTGGACAACATTGTACTTGAGTAAATGTACTTATACGTTATTCTGAAATGGGGGGTACTTGTAACACCTGATGATGCTAATACTGTTGTACTTTAGTGAAGTAAGAGATGTGAGTACTTCTTCCAGCACCGTTGACAGATGGATAAAAGCTAAATGATAAAAACAGGAAGAAGAGGAGATGTGATAATATGTGTAGGCGAGGTGAAGCTCAGAGAAACATCCCACTCCCAAACAAACAAAAGCACACTCACAACATACCTCGACACAAGAAACAACAACAACAATAAAGAGATGAAGATGAAGTCACACACAGACGCTGAGGAGTGTTAATGAGTGGGTGAATGTGTGTTCAGTCAGAAACACACTTCAGCTCCTCCGAGCATCAGTCAGCGCTCCCTCATCGCCACCAACATATGCTCCCTCCTCCTTCAATTTTGCATGAGTTTTGTTATGCGATGAACTGGCGGTAGAAAACACTGTCATGATGAATAATTTACAGGGAAACGTACAGTATCGTCCTCCTGCAGCGAGCTGAACATCGCTCCTCATTCCTGATGAGATGCTGCGAGTGTGAAATCATTTCTGCACGGCCGAAAGAGTCGAAGACGTCAGAGATGAACTGAAGGAAAACATCCTGGATTCACTGTTTTACTTAAAGTAAAAGTATCAGCAGTTAAAATGTACTCAAGTGTCCAAAGTCAGAGGAGTAACCAAGTACATTTATTAAAGTACTGAAAGTTACTACATGGAACTTTCCTTTTGTCTTGATTTTGGCGGTCCTTCTGGACAAAAGCATTTGAGTTCCCGAGCACCAGACTCCCTTTAGAAAACCGCTCATTTTACTACAACAGGGTCTGACAGTCTGCCCGTTGCAGTTTCGTGATGGTCAGCACGAAATCAATTCGTATTTAATCCACGTAATTGTGAACCGGGAAGTATAGAGAGTAGCAAACGCCGCGTAGGGAGGAGGTCTCCACCAGAAGACCGCTGTCCATGTCCCGTGTGAAACCAGAAGTTAAAGTTGATTTATTCGTCACGTAACATCCGTACTTCAGTTACACCTTTCCCAGTGTTATTTTAACCCAAACCATCGTCTTTTCCTAAAGTTAACTAAGTAGTTTTATTTTGAAAAGACTGGAGCAGAATTTGACACGTGCGTCACGTGTTGCTGGACATTTGTAGGAAAACGCACTAAAAATACGTTGTAGTAAGTCGTGATGAGCGTCACGTAAAAAAAGGGGAAATTTGTGTCTACGTACACAAATTTTATGACAATTTCCCAAACTGCCGTGTTCAAATCAGTACATACTGCTAGTAAGCGGTTTTGAATACAGACATAGTTTTCGTTAACGAAATTACCACTAATCAGAACTCAGATTCTTTTTTGTCTCTCCCATTAATCATCTCACGACCCCTCAGATTGATCTGGTGACCCTTTGGAGGGGCCTGACCCCTAGGTTGGGAACCACTACAGCTGAAGTAGTTCAAACTATAGCTCCACCTGGAGCAACCAGTGGTGGATGAAGTACCTGAAAGCCACACTTAAGTAAAAGTACAGATATCTCACCAGAAAATGACTTTTAATAGAAGTGAAAGTCACCTATTAGAATATTACTTAAAGTATCTGATATTTACTGTACTGAAGTATCAAATGTAATTTTCTGATACTAAATGTAAGAATTGAAAGTAAAGTAAGTAAGTTTATTCCTCTTAACATGCACACCACCTTAAAAATGGAGGCTCCATTCACAACTTAAAGGATTTAATGATCGAAATCCAGTTTTTCCTTCCCTCTTTGGCTCGTTCAGACCTGGTATTAACATGCGTCCTCAGTGATCCGATCACAAGTGGACAGCTTTAAGTGCGTCTGTTCACACCTGGCATTAGAATGCGTCTCCACATGCGTCTCCAGTGACCACTTGTGATCGGATCTCACTTCCCCGCTCTATATGCAAATGAACACGTAGTTAAGCGTCCTTGGGTTTCTGAAAGGCGCTATATAAGTCCAATTTATTATTATTATTATTATTAGTAAACACACGGCTAATACAGCAGCCGTTGTGA
>CAKAKR010061076.1:0-18248 GCA_916700685.1 Adelosebastes latens | reverse complement strand
TTAATTTACATTTCAGATGTGACTACTCACCAGGTGAGATCCTCTTTGCTTCCATCAGTGAAATTACAAACTCTGCACTGACGCCAAACTCACCTGAGACAACCTTTCCTCTGAGAGTGGGCAGGGCACTGCAAACACATGACATCAGTTCAAAAAGCTAAGTTAATGTTTAACATCCTCTAAAGTTATACACCAGAAACTAGGAAGCCTGATACCTATACAGATCAGTACTTTACATTCATACTAAACATAGAGTAGGCTATTTTCCTTCACCTTAATGTTGCAAACATCTATCATGGAGCAAACGCCTATATGGTCTTCTAGAGGTATTAAATCTGACAAGACGTGATAATTATTTAAATTAGGGATGTCCCGATCCCAAAGTTTTGTGGCCCCGGTCCCAAACAAAGTCCCTTAATATTGAGTATCTACCAATGCCGACCCGATACTTATACATACCTAAATAACACAGCTACCCAGTACACACTCAAGTTGGTGCCACCAGTCAAACTGTGTGATTGAAAGTTGAATAACTCTGCAGCATCACAGCTTTATGTTTTAATTACATTTTTACCACAGTAAGAACTCAAAAAAGAAACTGTTATACACAACTGCTTAACACATCCTTGCCTCAAAACAATTCTACCTATAGCAGTAAGCAACATTTGAAAGATAAACAATTCTCAACAATACAATACTCACGTACCTACACTGTTATTGGTGGTGTAGTAATCCTCCTTCTTGCCCATACTGGTAATGATGAAATCTCTTCTTAATGCAAATATGTTGTAAAAGATGGGGATCAAAATCCACGGTCCGCAATCCCACAGGAGGTCAAATCAAGTGGGTATTGATCAGTTCATATGACTCCTCTGCTGAAGTGGGCACTCCCTCAGGTAGGGATGACGTGAATGGCCCCTAGAGCCAGCGTTTGGTTTGTCCGTTCTGGGGTACATGGTGGCCGGCTCCCTATGTAGATATAAACGGATCATTCTATGCTAACAAAACGATTCTTATATTCAGGCGATTATACACTAAAGAAAACATACTTGTTAATATATTCCACCTCTGCCAGTGGATCCCCCTAAATGTTATAGACTATTTAAAAAAACAAAACTGTATTCCCCCACCACTGACAGTTTACAAAATAAAGTGTAAATTAAGACAGTCATTAAAATATGAATATACTGTATAAACATGCTCAGTTGTAACTGTAATGGGAGTTCTGCCTGAATTTCCATTATACTTGGTTCAATTCTGATTAAACGTCTAAGTAGGCCTACTGAAATAAAAGAGGAGCTTTACAATTCATGCATCTTGACGATCCGTCATGAAACAATCAAACATTTTGTCAGAGTCTCAGAGACAAGATTCCTCAGATTCAACACTGACTGAAACTAATTTATGAGAATCTGATCTGCACTCACCTGAGGATGATCAATGATCAATATTCAATTCTGACAGCTGATGTCAGCCTAGTGCGGTTAAATGATCACCGCCCTCATCACCGATAGACTGCATTCACAAATATCAATACATATATTTGGAGGTGTTAAGTTTGAGTTGAGTTCACTCACAAGATGATTAACCAGGAAGAAAAGAGTCAGAACATGATCAGACGTGTTTCTAAATATTTCATAAATGACAATAAAATATTTTAAATATAAATATATAATTGTATTTTATACAAAACTAACCTATTTTGATTGAGTGCTACAAATAATCCAAGCTTGTAAAATGTTTTACAGGATTTTTATTTTTGAACTCAGCTCTAAACATATTTTAAATCATGTGAAATAAATGTAGACATTAAACTCTTTTTCAACATTTTTATTTCTTCGATGTGAAGTTGAACTCATATTTACACAGTATGTTTTCTTCTTATTCAACAGGCCTACTGTAATATCTGAATCGTGTGTGGCTTGGAAAACAAAATGACATGTGAAATACTTTCATACATGTTCTTCCTCATATCTGAAATATTTAGTCTGACTATCTTTAACCAGAATATCTGAAGAACTCAAATACATTTCTATGAAATCTTGATAGAGGAAGATTCACACAGGATCAAAATATTGTCAAATTTAAGTTGTGGAGCATAACGTCTGTGTGCAGGTTGTTTCTCTTCTGTTTCTTTTTTACAGGAATACAACGAAAAACTCACAAATGACAAAAGTTGCATGGAGACATTTGCCTAATTAAATACAACAATCTGTAGCTGATAGTGTGCAGTGTGTCCATATTGGACATAATTATATTACAGTTTAGTTGGTCTAACCATGACATATTTAAAATGATACAAGAATCAACATTAAATGTGGTGAACAAAATAAAACTACTACAATATTTCAAACCTCCAACAGATATGACACTTGATGTTAGAGCTCCATCTGCTGGACAAAACAATACAAACATTTAAACATGAACCATCAACTGAAAGATGATAAATGTGATTATACAGGAGGTGGACAAACATATTTTAACTGTACAGAATAATGTGTTGCAGTTGTTAAGACTGTTGTATTTGACCATGTGAAGCAGTCCTGGATATTTTGAACATTGGCCAAGTATTCCAAGTATACTAGGTATACTTGGAATACTTTGACAGTATCCTCAGTAACAGTAGTATCCTGAGATCAAGGACATACAGAAATACATAGAGGTGAGTAAAGAAGTTTCAGATTCAGTCCACACTGAATTAAAGGGAAAACACTTTATTATTTTTTTATAATGGTAAGCAAAGAAAGAACAATTAAAAGATTCATCTGAATTATGACTTAAATTGATGTAGGCCTTATCAAGTTATAAAGCATCCATTGTTATTTGACATGTAACAAAAACATATATATGATATTCATGTTTGCTTAATATTTAATATTTGCTGTTATATTTGTGAGTTGGGTGTTGCACAGAAAACAGGTTGAATGACATCTTAACATTTCATTCCACTAACATTACCAACATCATGTTCTTTCTCATTTTCAAAAGAAAACAAAGATCATCTCTAATGACCAGGCAGAATTTACAGCTGTTGAAGTCTTTCTTTAAAGGGACAGTGTGTAACATTTGGCGGCATCTAGCAGTGAGGTTGCAGATTGCAACCTCTCCCGTGTGCCTGCCAAGCGCATAAGAGAATTACGGTAGCCGACGTGAAAATGCAAAAACGTGAATGGCTATATCTGGAGCTGTTCTCAGAATAGCAGAGCCACTGTGTAGAGTGTGTGTAACGTTCTTATTTTTGATTATACACTAAAGAAAACATACTTATTAATAGTATATTCCATTTCTGCCAATAGATCCCCCTAAATGGTACACACTAGTCCTTTAATAAAGCTTTTATTTAATAGGATGTCTGTTTTATCTGTAAATAGTTACACAAACAATTTGGAAAAAAGAAGAGAAACAGCAAAAAAGGCAAATTATTCCCAACAAAACAGCGCAAAAGAAAACAATACAGTTAATCATAAAGATTTTCTTTAAACCAAACTTAACAGCAGAGAAACAAAGAACATCCTGAGCGTTACGGTTTAAGCAATTATTTTCAGTAATATAGACCAGAAGTTTTTAAAATATAGATTGTACACAGTCAATGAGTTAATTAGCTATGAAAAGCCTGATTTATCACTAAGTAGTCACAACTTAAATGAACATTTTGTCACTGCATGTCTCTTAGGGACCTATTTAACCGTGAAAGCGCAACGACAAGTGCTAAGTGGTAGGTATTGGGTGCATGGACTGTGTGGGCGTCGCCAAGAACACCTGCTATTTTGGTTCATATATGTGCAGCATGTACCAAGGACTGGCTCTGAGCTGATTCATCTGAATGAACCTGTGCACCTTAAAAACACATTGATGGGAAAATAGAATTTCATGGTCAGGAAAATACCAAACTGTCAGAGCGTTGCGCTGCCACAGAAATAGGGCCCTTAGACACACTTGAGTTGACCCAGAAGGACATATCAACAGGGACGGTTTTATTACATTATTACATGATATTGGCTCATAACTGATATATCTGTATTGGTCTGTTTACAAAAAGGAAAGTTTACTGCTGTATTTGATTATAAAAATATTACTCAACTGTAAAATATCACGCCTCGTTACATATCTTTGTTATAACTCTTCATAACCACCTTCAAGGGATGTTTTCCAAAATGTTTATTTTATGTGATTATGTAAGAAAAAAATGATCAACTAATATTTACTCTCAAACATACATCCTCTCTCTCTCTCTCTCTCTCTCTCTACAAAATTTCATGGCAATCCATCCAATAGTTGAGATATTTCAGTCTGGATCAAAGTGGTGGAGAGACTGACATCGCCATCCGTAAATCCAAACCGCTAGCATGGCTAAATCATTAAATGCCTCATAAGATGGAACACAGATCTTCACGCCTCGCGTCATACGTCTTCTTCAGATTCTCAATTTTTTTCTTATGATTCTCCTCGATGTCTTTTCTCTCTTTTTCTTCTTGTTCCCTTCTGATTCGGTCCTCTTCCTTTCTTTTCTTTTCATATATTTCTCTTTCATGTTTGTATTCTTCTTGAAGCTTTCTTAATCTTGTTTGCTCCTCTTGTCGTCTCTGTTCATCTTCTTGATGTCGTTTGTGCCACATTTCTTTTTGTTTTTTATCCCAGTTCTCTCGTTCTTTCCTCATCTCTTCTCTGCTCTCTTCCAGCTTTCTGTCTCTGGTTTCCTTTGATTCTGACTCCATTATTTTTTGCTCCAAACTTTCAAGTTTTTGTTTCCACTCCTGTCGTTGATTTATTTCTTGTTGTTTTTTCTTCCTGTCCTCTTCTTCTCTCATTTTCTGTTCTCTCATTCTCTTCTCACGTTCCTTCTTTTCTGTTTCCTCCTTTTCTTCAAGTTGTTTTTCTCTCTGTTTTCTCTCCTTTTCAATTTCTGCTCTCTGTTCTTCTATTCTTCTTTTCATTTCTTGCATTTCTTCCTCCTGTTTTCTTCCAAGTTCCTCCCTCTCTCTCTTCATCTCTTCTTCCTTCTCCTTCAGGATCCTCTCCACTTCCTTCTTTATAGCTGCCTCGGCCTCTTGCAGCATCTCATTGGTGTAGCAGCTGCCTCCATTTGTCTTCACCATGGTGTCAATCTTGGTTATCAGTTCACTGACTTGTGTGCAGTTTAGTTTATCATAGTTATTGAACACGTGGTATCTTTCTCCACAGTCAGCAATCAGCCTCTTAAAGGAATCATCACATTTCTTTTCAATGTATTCATCAATCGACTGCTCCTCGTGTTCCAGTAAATCTCCTCTTGTGAAAAGAATGATGGTGAACTTTTCTGAATTCATCCCAAAGCCTTTCTTGATGAGTTTTAATGTCTCCTTCTCTTCTGGTGTGAGTCTGCCAATTTGTAACACCAGCAGGAAGACATGTGGTCCTGGAGCCAGAAGACTGATGCATTTTAACATCTCTTCATGAGCCTCTTCATAGGTCAAGGTTGTGTCAAACAGACCAGGAGTGTCGACCACAACAACAGGACGACCGTTCACTTCAGTCTGTTCTTTCTGACAAAGTTTGGTGGCTGATTTTTGGCTTAATTTGGCTTCAAACGCCTTTCTTCCTAGAATGGTGTTTCCTGAAGAGCTCTTTCCACAGCCAGTCTTCCCTATCAGCACAATCCTGAGACACTCTGGGCTCTGCTTCTCATCACCACCTGTGAAATAAGAAGACCTGGAGTTACATCAAATGTTGTCAGATACTAGAGTACACTGTAGGCCCAAAAACATTTAAATTAAAGTTACTTACAAGTTATCTTAATCTTCTTTATCAGCCTCTCAAGTACATCTTGTTGCATGTTGATGCGTTTCTCTTGTTGTAAGACCTTTTCCATTTGTGCACGAGCAAATGTTTCAGTCGTATAGCAGTATGGTTTATATTTAGATTGACTATTGTTTTCCACATCTTTCAACAGCTTTGGGATCTGCTGCTGGTCCTTGATGTTGAGAACAACATATCTTCCTCCACAGCTCTGACAGAGCTCCTGGATCTCCTTGTTTTCCTTCGGGAAGTTAACAACATCTGGAGCTGTAGGATCTGACTCCACAGTGAACAGAATCATGGTGAAGTCATTGACTGGAGAGCTGAATGTGTTCTGGATGGTCTTTAACTCTCCCTTGTCTTCATCAGTGAGGGGACCCACAGGTAGGACCAGGATGAAGGCATGGACGCCCTCAGGATCACAGAGGGAGATACACCTGAATGATTCCTCCATCACTGCCTCCTGAGGTTTTCCATACAGGGCAGGAAGCTCCACCAGAGAAACCTGACGTCCACACACCTCTCCCTGATGTTTAACACACTCTGATGAGCTGGAGACTGGATGAAGCTCTGTCTGACCTAAAATGGCCTTGGCTGCGGAAGTCTTCCCTGCTCCTCTCCTACCACACAGAACCAGGTTTAAAGATGGTTTCATGTCTTCAGACTTTAGTGTCATGATCAAACCTGCATCCTCAAATACTTCACAGCTCACATGATCTCTATTGTTCTCCTTTGCAGTTTGACCCAAGCGTGTTAACAGTTCTGGAAGTTCAAGGTTCTCCTGCTTCAAGTATCTGTATCTACACATCCTCATCATGTCTTTTAAGGGCTGGTCTGGTTTGCCCATGAAAGTTGGACTCTCCTCTCTGGGTGTTGATATCAGTATCAATGAATGATCAAAGGATCGATCACCGAAGAGTTGAAGGACTCTGCAGAGCTTCACTTTGTGTTCCTCAGTGAAGTCTTCAGGTTGTAGAACCAGCAGGAACACATGAGGTCCAGGAGCAGAGAGTCTCACACAGTTTTTTACATGTTTTGTCAGCTGTTCTGAGGAGATGTCAGGATGCAGCAGATCTGGAGTGTTGATGAGAACTATTTTTTTCTCCTTCAACTGTCCACTGACTCTCAGAAAGTCTGGTTCTTGCTCAGTGTTGAACTTATTCTCTCCCAGTATGAAGTTCCCCACAGAACTCCTCTCAGACCAGCTGTTTCCCAGCAGAACAACCCTCAGCTCAGACACTGAAATGAAAAACACTGAATTAGAAAAACCTACTCAGTGTGGACTTTTTCGAAAATTAATAAAATAACACTGAATTTATAACCAATGAAGAAGTCACAGCTTTTTTAAGGTGGACTTGTGAATGTGTCAACTGTTATCATCATGAAACTTGCACATTCATCAGTGACCCACACCTGCAAACACTGTAAATCTAGATGTTAATATACTGAAGAATAATTCTGACTCAGTACAGTTTAACTCACTGTTAGGTGGCAGCAATCCATAGCTTCTGCTCCGCTTCACAGGTTGCAGATCATCTGACACTATAAGAATACAGAACATTGATTCATTCACATGTAACATGACAAAACTCTTGCTTGATTAAATCTAATACAGTAAGGCAGCAATAAGACTTAGTCTTACCCAGAACCAAAGAACACAATACTTTATTTTTATTTTAATTAAATGGTATGGAGCTTTGAAAGATGAAATATACAGTAAAATACAAAATATAAATTGTTTTGCCCAATGTCAACCAGCTCTCGACTCATTTCTGCAGAGAAAGTACCCCTTGGTAATGAGGACGATGAGAATTTAAGTTAAGTTTGATCAAATTAAGTTGTCCTGTCTATGAAAATAATAATGAATTAAGCACATACAATTTGCTACCATCAAATACTAAAAACATGTTTGTCAAAAGAGACAGCAAATATCATCTTAAAGGAATATGTATGTTTTAGAATTAAAGGGACTGTTTGTAAGAATCAGAAATGTCTTGTTAACAGCTTCACCTGTGTCCGTTAAGTCAACTAAAGCCAGCGTCCTGTTGCTGGCGCTTGTGCTCGCTCTACATAGACATGAAGGAGCATCACTCAACACAGTGAGGAGACACACGTCAGCTAAAAGCACAATATCACTCTATATTTCAGCTGCTTGGCAGTAATGTTAGCTGACCAGACGAAGGTCTCTCCATGAATCAATGCTGATCCTAGTGTTGGCTTTTCCTGCCTCAGCCTCCCGACCGCAGCATTTATTTCTGCACAAACGTCCACTGTACATTCACTAGATATTCTCAGAGCTAAACTAACTCTTCTGCAGTGTGGAGTGAGCAGCATGCACGTGAGAGGTGGAGCGAGAGAGAGAAGGACTGAAGGCAGGCAGAGGAGTAGAGGAACAGAGTACAGCAGAGAATCCGGTCCTGGAGACCAAAGCTACGGTCTCCCCTCCGGTCTCCCCGTCCCCCGTCCTCCGACCGCGGCCAACACTGTTTAACAGACGGGCTTCACTAGATACAACCAAGAGGTTTTGGTGCTTCACTGTAGTTTGTGTTGGAGTCTGAGTCTGAACAGCGTAGACACACGTGAGCGCGCATGAGACACCGACCAGCAACTTATACGTGTAAGAAGTTACAAACAGTCCCTTTAAGGGGACACATTTAAATAAATGAAATCTATAAAACAAAAATGTGATATCTCATCACACTCTGTCCATGACATAACTTTCTGTTTGTTTTGTTGACAGGATGTTTTGAGAATATGTACCAGTATTCATATATGAAGATTTAAAGCTTCCAACTATTCGATACAGCCCTAGAATGGTCTTATATTAGTAAGTTTCATATTGTGTTTACTGAATAGGAGGGCACTCAGTTTACTATTTGTCGCTGTCCATTGAGGGGTGTTGTTGAATTGACGTTGCCTTGGCATATTGTGAAGGGAGGGAAGGGACAGGTCTGTGGTCCTTGGCCAGTGGACCCTCTGCCTCTGCTGTCTCCCAATCCAGTTGTCAATCAACAACTCCATCTGACAAATGAAGCAGCTCTACGCTCTGATCTGAACTCATCAGCCACTCCTGACTAACTTCCACCCCGCCTACCACCACCTCCTCTTTCCAAAACAGCAGCTGGGTTCAGCAGTCAGTCTGGTTCTCTCCTGATCAACTGGATTGGTCAGCAGCACACTGAAACGACATTACTAGCTAGCTAGCCAGCCGCTTAGCACGTATGCTACAGAAGACTAAAGCTAGTGACCTAGGGTGCTATGAATCAATGAAGCAGGCTAATGCCAGCTAGCTCAATGAATCAAAATTGCAGACTAAGATACTAATGGTATAAGGGATGCCAAACAGCAGCCATTTTCAGACCAAACAGTTCTTGGGACTCCTTGAGAGGAACTGTCCACTGGGAAGCTCCTCCGAGAGCTACATCTCAAGGGCTTTTTTTTCTTTTCCGCGTGTGGCTTGTTCGCTATGTTTCACAAGCTCTCTTTTTTAGTAATATAAGAATAAATAAACAACTCTGTTATATGCCACAATCATAAAAAAGTCAAGCAAAATAGCTACCATGAAAGTACCTTTCGCAATTTCATTTAGAATTTGCTATCGTTCTTCGGCTCAGTGGATGTGTTTCTTGCTACTTGGTTAGCCTTTGTGCTACTGGGTTAGCTCGCTGAGCAGCGGCTCTCCCTCAGTCTTTGGCTCATTGGGTGTGTGCTCATGAACAAGTTAACTTCTGGACTTCACTGTCGGTCCATTTGTTCGTGTTTTCTTCCATTTATTTAGTTGCGAGCTGTTATCTGTGTTTTGTGTTGTCTCTTGTCATTCTAGATGTTAATATACAGAAGAATAATTCTGACTCAGTGCAGTTTAACTCACTGTTAGGTGGCAGCCTTTTGTAGCTGCTGCTCCGCTTCACAGGTTGCAGATCATCTGACACTATAAGGATACAGAACATTGATTCATTCACATTTAATCTTATATTAAAAGAGACACTGTTTCTGGAAGAACAAATTGCTGTTGATTAGTTTTTTTATTTTTATATGTGTTTATACTTGTCATAGTTAAAGCAGCAGTGGGTAGAAATGGAGCAAATATGGTTAAAAAAAGTTATTTCTATAAAACGGTCGCTATATCCTGACAGTAGTGCATGAGACAGGTAATCTGAAAAATATCATGTGCCTCTCTGTCCTCCGGTGCTCCTAACGGCATCTGCAAGATTTCACACACCGGAGGAAAACAACCAATCAGAGCCGATTTGGAGTCCACCGTCTCTGAGCAGCTGTCAATCACACGCAAACTCTGATCAAACGGTCAAACTAGGCAGCGCTGATCAAATATGCTTCAGTGATAACTTTTACTTTGTCACGGGAGTTTTGGTATGCTAATGTAACAGCATTAATGGTTAGAACAAAACACAAACACAGGACAAAGTGACAACAATGGAAACTCTGGGAAATATGAGCCGTCACTACAGTATTTCAGTACGAAGCCTCGTTTTGATCCGCTCACGTTAAACGTTTGAGTGTTTTAATCTAGATCAATAGATAAAACTGAGAGAAAGATGACCTCAGATGCATTAAAACACGAGAGAGGACCAAGAGAGTAAGAAAAGCATCCTGTGCTCCTCTCACATCTGACTTCTTCTACCTGTTTACATTATTTTGTTCAGTATTGTGGAAAACATAACGGACTAATGTTACACTATACAGCTGGATGACAGGGACGACAACTGGTGAGAGAAAAATCCACATTTAGTGTTTATTAACTTAAATTGTGTTTATGAAGAAATCAGTCATAATGTCAGATTAATCTGTTTAACTCCCTGTTTACTGTATCTCGGCACCTGAGGCCTGTACTACGAAGCAGGATTTGGCGTTAGCGAGGTAACTTCAGGGTTTTCCGTCCTACGAAGGTGGTTCACTTCTTACCGGGGTAGATCACCATTGTAACTGATGCTGAACAGCTAACCTGCTCCGGAGCAGGTTATGTTCCAGATAAGAGATCAACTCGTATAAAAGCACCGCCTACTGACCAATCAGAGCTCGGTGCGGGGATCGTATGGTAATATTACACACATATGAAGAAGTTTAAGTCATAATCCAGGTTAAAAACAACACAGTTTAAACTGACAGATGAAGGAAGGACAGCTGGATTTATGCTGTGGGTGTTTACCGCTTTGAATTATGTTTTCATATTTATTCTTTTACTGCTGCTCAGCTGAAAGAAGGCTGAAATTGTAATACACGCCGTATTGTAATTAATGGATATAATGAGGTGTAATCCATCCATCCTTTACATATAGTAATGCTATTTATATCTATAACTATCTATATCTGACTTTTGAGTATTCCGTTAAATTAATAAGTCTGTTAATTTATGCATTCAAACATCGGGAGTTTTTTCTTTCACCAGCTGTCCTTCCTGCATTTGGCAGCTTCAACTGTGTTACTTTTAGTCTGATTAAGTGTTTAACTTCTTTGAATTTGTCTAATATAGTTTGCTCTTCCTTTGTAAAATGTGTCTCTCTGCCTGTCTGTCTGATGACAGTAGACTTGTCCATGTCTGTGATTGGTCAGTGGACTTGTCCATGTCTGTGATTGGTCAGTGGACTTGTCCATGTCTGTGATTGGTCAGTGGACTTGTCCATGTCTGTGATTGGTCAGTAGACTTGTCCATGTCTGTGATTGGTCAGTAGACTTGTCCATGTCTGTGATTGGTCAGATGCTGCAAACACCTCCCCGTTCATGTGAACGCGCTCACAGCCAGACTGAGAAACCCTGGGTTGATTTACTGAGTTGATAACCAGCTTCGTAGGATCGTTTAGCGTGATCTCGTTTGTTAGGGTTAGTTAAACCAGATAACGAGAAGATACCCTGGAGTATGTTGAACTCACTTCGTAGTACAGGCCTCTGTCTGTGTCACTGCCTGTGATGATGTCGCATCCCAGGAACGAGCAAGATGCACGGCGAGCTATATTGTATGTCATTTCCAGTAAATATCACAATATAAAACGTGTGTTTTCTGTTTAAAAAGTAGGCTACAAACGTAGGAAGATAGCACGTACTAATAACCCATCTTTGAAGTGGTTACATCTCCAGTCTGATATGGAGCTCACAGCTGATCTGTACGTGGTTTATTTACATGACGTAACAGAAGTGCATAGTTAACGTCTTCAGTGTGGACAGAGAGCCAGTTAGGACACGGTGTAACATGTGGACAGTGAGAGAAGACAGTGTGTTATCCACACTAATAAAGTCTGACTGGACTCACCAGGTGATGCAGTCGCCATGATGTCACTCTGCTGGAAACATCAGAGAATAATTCACCTGGAGGGAAGAATACAAATAATGTAGCTTCTCTTATTTACTGACACTCAGACAGCCATAGTTAACTAATGAATGAGTTTGGACAGACAATGAAGACTTACCTGTGTCAGTGTTGCTGTCTGCTGAAGTCAAAGAGCTCTGCGTCACCAACAGTCCTGTATAACATGTCAACATCATCACAATCATCAGACAAGAATAAAAACATCAACATACAGTTTATAGTTTAAGATGAAAACCGTCATGGTGGACAGTTTGATTTCATTTGGTTGCTCTTGAATATATTCTATTTTTAAGAGCAAAAGTTTATAAAAGGAACCACAACACACACATGCACAAATATACAGTGTTGTAAAACCATTCTAAGATAAATATCATCATATAAAACATATTTAAACATCGATTCATTCCTTATCTGTGTTCTCTACTGACAAAACTATCAGTAGCTGCAACCTTCAGTCATTCATACAAGTTATGTAGAACTACTTCATTCCTCAAACCTGTTTTTGCACCCTCATGTTGGTGTGATCTACAGAGACACATGAAAATGTAGCTACGTGTCCTGTTACTCAACAACACTAATTTATATAAAACAGCCTCAGAAGTATTCACAAAAAAATATAAAACACAATGCACATATAAATGTAGAGTGATCTGCATCTGGGGCTCTAATTTACAACTAGAATTTCATCATTTGGTAAATAAATGCAACAGTTGTACAAATACATTGTCATAATTTGACTAAATCATCCTCATTTACACGACTTAAAAACATTCACAGCCCTTATATTCATTTGTGATTTTGTTCTATAGTTTAAACTGATTGAAACGACGTCCTCTGATTCCTCTGATTCCAGTAAAAGACAGTTTTCTTGCAGACTGTTGGACAGTATTTCTGATCGGATGTTACCGTGAATCTGTAAATCATTAATCACCGTGACTGATCCTCGTTTACCGACAGACTTCACTTCTCTAGAAGACTTTGACTTGATCATCTCTATCGATCTGGTTTTAGTAGTTTAACATTACTCACCAGCTGAAACTTCTGCTGCGACATCAGAGCAAGACAAGAAACAACACGAAGGTTAAAAGTGAAAGTAAAGAACAAGAACAATGCGTGACTCCTGTTCATCAAAGTATGTCAGGAAAAAAAAAAGTTTAATTTATTTTTTAAACTACATTTTCGGAATAATTCTTTATTTCATTCTTGAACATTTTGATTCCTCCTGACATGTTTTATTTAAATTTAATATTATCTGTAATGTCTGAATGTAGGTGTTAAATTATGAGATTTTGGAAATGTGTGTTGAATTATTTTATTTTATTACACATTAAACCTGATAACTTTATATCAGAATCAGAAGAATCAGAATCAGAATGGTGTTTATTGCCAGGTGTAAGAGGTATACACTAGGAATTTTCTTTGGTTTTGTTGTATCAGTAAAGTGTCTACAAATGCACGTTTGTTTCAGCTCCTCATCCTGTTAAATAGTGATGCATATTTCTTGATTATGATTTGTAGTGAGACAGACAGACAGACAGACAGACAGACAGACAGCATCTCATTAAAGACTAAACTCTCAAATGGAAAGCTGTAACCAACAGTGTTCTGTGAGGCTCCAATCATCAGTGGTTGATGCTACAGCTCCACCTGCTGGACATGGAGGTTATCAGACAGAACATGGCTCCCTGTGCACAAACAGAGCAGTAAGATCATTGCTTTCAAAGAGTTACACAAATTGGAGACATGGGAGTGAAATGGTCCTCTCCTCTCTCACAGATTAATTTCTTTTGATTGAATTGGACTGAGGATGATCAATGATCAATATTCAATTCTGACAGCTGATGTCAGCCTAGTGCGGTTAAATGATCACCGCCCTCATCACCGATAGACTGCATTCACAAATATAAATACATATATTTGGAGGTGTTAACTTTGAGTTGAGTTCACTCACAAGATGATTAACCAGGAAGAAAAGAGTCAGAACATGATCAGACGTGTTTCTAAATATTTCATAAATGACAATGAAATGTTTTTAAATATGAATATAAAATTGTATTTTATATAAAACTAACCTATTTTGATTGAGTGCTACAAATAATCCAAGCAATATTTTAAATCATGTGAAATAAATAGACAATAGTAGACATTAAACTCTTGTTCAACATTTTTATTTCTTTGATGTGAACTTTAAATCATATTTACACAGTATGTTTTCTTCATATTCAACAGGCCGACTGAAATATCTGAATCGTGTGTGGCTTGGAAAACAAAATGTCACGTGAAACACTTTCATACATGTTCTTCCTCGTATCTGAGATATTTAGTCTGACTATCTTTAACCAGAATATCTGAAGAACTCAAATACATTTCTATGAAATCTTGATAGAGGAAGATTCACACAGGATCAAAATATTGTCAAATTAAAGTTGTGGAGCATAACGTCTGTGTGCATGTTGTTTCTCTTCTGTTTCTTTTTTACAGGATTACAACGAAAAACTCACAAATGACAAAAGTTGCATGGAGACATTTGCCTAATTAAATACAACACAATCTGCAGCTGATAGTGTGCAGTATGTCCATATTGGACATAATTATATTACAGTTTAGTTGGTCTAACCATGACATATTTAAAATGATACAAGAATCAACATTAAATGTGGTGAACAAAATAAAAATGACTACAATATTTCAAACCTCCAACAGATATGACACTTGATGTTAGAGCTCAATCTGCTGGACAAAACAATACAAACATTTTAACATGAACCATCAACTGAAAGATGATAAATGTGATTATACAGGAGGTGGACAAAAATATTTTAACTGTACAATATAATGTGTTGCAGTGCTATGACTGTTGTATTTGTATACCTAGTATACTCTGAATACTTTGACAGTATCCTCAGTAACAGTAGTATCCTGAGATCAAGGAAATACAGAAATACATAGGTGAGTAAAGATGTTTCAGATTCCTCCAACAGTGTCTCCTGTACATTAAATGGATGTAATCAAGTTATAAAGCATCCATTCTTATTTGACATGCAACAAAACAAAACAATAATAAGATCAAACCATTCTCTGTATATAAATTATATTCATGCTTATTTAATATTTGCTGTGATATTTGTAATTTGGGTGAAAGGTGGTTGAATGAAATCTAAACATTTTGACTTACATTACAAACATCAAGTTCTTTCTCATTTAAAAAAGAAAACAAAGATCTGTAATGACCAAGCAGAGCTTCCAGCTGTTGAAGTCTTTCTTAACTAAGCTGTAAATGATTACACAAACAATTAGGAAAAAAGAAAACAAACAGCAAAAAGTCAAATGATTCTCAACAAAACAATGAAGAAGAAAACAATAAAACATATAATACACATTTTCTACAGACTGAAAAGGTGTAGGCTGAGATGGCAGCTCATTGTGCCGACACTTTTTTAAACATGCTCAACTTATTTGTGGTGAAAAGGTTAAAAAAAAACAAAAAAACAGAAAACACTATTTCAACCATTTAATGCAGATTGATTATCAAACTTTACAGAAAACCCACTGAAACAGAGAAGACCCTGAATGTCCGTGAGTTATTTAGCTTTTAAAATCCTGATTTAGGATAAACTAGACAGACATGACTGAAATCAACATTATATCATTTAAAGAATCCAACTCAATGATACAGAAATCTCTCTGATTTTAAATAGTCTGAACAGCAAAAGAATGAAATCTAATTTTTGCAAATTGGATCCAAACACCATTTGGAGGTGGTTTGGCATCTACAGATGCGTGTCAGTCCAGACGCTCTGGCCGCTTAAATCAAATTTCAAAGTTTCTTTTGTGAGACTCGTAACGCGTCAAACAGCAATGACGTCAAATCCAGAGCAGAATCCATGCTGCTACTACCAGAGGGCTATAGGGGACAACATGGAGGAGAACAACAGTCTGTATCCCCTCATGAAATGTGACAGCTTGATGTTTTGATTTGTTTTGTAAGTTCCAGTATCAAGTCATTTATTTGTGTTTCATGTGTTTCCTGCAGATTTTTCATTTTTTCTTCAGTTTTCACATTCTTCATTTCATCTTCGTGTTTTTTCAGTAAGTCACTGATTTTTTTCAAATTCTTTTGCTTTTTGGTCACACATTTTATAAAGTCATAAGTGCCTTTAAGATGTAATTTTGCTCATCTTTGTCTTTCATTTGTTTCTCATGCTCTTCCTTCTGAGCTGCAGATTCCTCAGATACCTTGGTGTATATCTCTATGAACTCATTTAACTCTTGAGCTTTCTTTGTGGCTTCATCTTCATACGTCTTCTTCAGATTCTCAATTTTTTTCTGATGATTTTCCTCGATGTCTTTTTTTTTCTTTTTCTTCTTGTTCCCTTCTGATTCGGTCCTCTTCGTTTCTTTTCTTTTCATATATTTCTCTTTCCTGTTTGTATTCTTCTTGAAGCTTCCTTAATCTTGTTTGCTCCTCTTGTTGTCTCTGTTCATCTTCTTGATGTCGTTTGTCCCACAATTCTTCTTGTTTTTTCTCCCAGTTCTCTCGTTCTTCTTTCATCTCTTTTCTGCTCTCTTCCAGCTTTCTGTCAATGGTTTCCTTTGATTCTGACTCCGATCTTATTTTTTGCTCCAAACTTTCAAGTTTTTGTTCCCACTCTTGTCGTTGAATTTCTTCTTGTTTTTTTCTCTTTCTGTCTTTTTCTTCTCTTATTTCCTGTTCTCTCTTTCTCTTCTCACTTTCCTTCTCTATGTTTTCCTCCTTTTCTTCAAGTTGTTTTTCACTCTGTTTTCTCTCATTTTCAATTACTGCCCTCTGTTCCTCTATTCTTCTTTTCAATGCTTGCATTTCTTCCTCGTGTTTTCTTCCAAGTTCCTCCCTCTCTCTCTTCATCTCTTCTTCCTTCTCCTTCAGGATCCTCTCCACTTCCTTCTTTATAGCCGCCTCGGCCTCTTGCAGCATCTCATTGGTGAAGCAGCTGCCTCCATTTTTCTTCACCATGGTGTCAATCTTGGTTATCAGTTCACTGACTTGTGTGCAGTTTTCTTTATCGTTATTGAACACATGGTATCTTCCTCCACAGTCAGCAACCAGCCTCTTAAAGGAATCATCTCATTTCTTTTCAATGTATTCATCAATCGACTTCTTGTCCTTTTCCAGTGTATCTCCCCTTGTGAAAAGAATGATGGTGAACTTTTCTGAATTTGTCCCAAAGCCTTCCTTGATGAGTTTTAATGTCTCCTTCTCTTCTGATGTGAGTCTGCCAATTTGTAACACCAGCAGGAAGACATGTGGTCCTGGAACCAGAAGACTGATGCATTTTAACATCTCCTTGTGAACCTCTTCATGGGTCAAGGTTGTGTCAAACAGACCAGGGGTCTCATTTATAACCGTTGCGTACGCACAAAACGGGGCCTGAAATGTGCATACGCCACTTCCCACGCAACAGTTGTGATCTATAAAAACAAACTTGACAGGAGAATGTGCGCACCGGTAGGGAAACTTTGACCCATGCGTACGCACATTATGGAGACACCGAGGTAGAGGAAACTGGAGACGCAGACGGTGAGGTGGTGAATTGAAGCCGGACTGTAGACATTAAATGTCATTATACGTTTAATGATGACTTTCACACATTTAACTTCACTTCATACTTATATCCAGTTTATCATAAAAATTTAAAACAGCAGTGTTGTTTGTGCTAGTGAGCCATAACTATTCCATAAGCACCTTACAAATGTAAAATATATCAGCCAACTCAAATGAAATTCTGCTCAATATCTCATCAGCGCTGTCTCACCATCACGTCCTCCACCTCTGGAGCTCAGAGGAGAGGACCGGACTACCGACATTCGCAGTCAGCTGTGGAGCAGCTGTTGAAATCAACATCATCGGTTGTAGAAATCCAAGATTATATCAAATAGCATTAAAGAATGGCAGAACAGAGAGCCAATAGTTTTAATAATATCTTCTAATAGTGTGCAGATATCACCAAGTACGATATTCGTTTTCATGAAGTTGTTGTGTAAAATCGCTGCAGTGAACATGACGTGACTTATTAATTTATTTATGGTTTATTAGATAGGGACAGATACAGTATACATAGACAAAATGAAACAGCTATATGCAACTATCAGCCTGTCTCCAGTGCGCCACCGC
>CAKAKR010061075.1:9727-20454 GCA_916700685.1 Adelosebastes latens | reverse complement strand
AGACTTCTATACAATCAGACTTCTTTTTGCAACCAGAGGAGTCGCCCCCTGCTGGCTGTTAGAAAGAATGCAAGTTTAAGGCACTTCCACATTTGCTTCACTTTTCAGACCCGAAGGTTGTCCACTGCTTGAAACTGAGGTTTTTAATAATGAAATTGATACTTTCTTCAAAAAGTGAGCTTTTCAGAAAGATTTAATTTATACATGCGCACAGAGAGCAGGAGAAGCCATGAGGTCATGTTATGGCTACCAAAACAAACGTGGTTCTAATAACAAACTGCAGACCGGGGAGGCAGGCAGACAGACAGACAGACAGAGATGAAGGTATTAAAAGTCAGCGGATGTCTTTCTGCTGTGCTCCGCTGTGAGCTATGAGTGAAAGATGATAGGGCAGAGAGACAAGATAGATTGGTAGGGGAGGGAGACAGAGAGGGGGAGAGTGTGACAAGCAGGGGATGATAAGCTGTGGGTAAACAGTTCACGGCAGATTTCCTTTTACAGGTGATGAATGACAACAACTGCTCACCCCCTCGCTCTCTTTTCTCCCTCCGCCTCTCGTTTTGATAGCGACCTCCTCTGCTCCCTCCTCTCCTCTGTTCATTACAGCGCACCTCTCTGAGCAAACACTGTTAGAAAACAGAGACGGCGACGGAAAGAGAGGAGTCGGGTTAGAGAAATGGTTTCCGAAGAGGGATTATGATGGAAGAAATAAAAAGTGGAGGGCTAACGTATGGACAAGGAGGAGGGAGGGAGGAAGAGATAAATGAGGATGAGGAGAGTTATCGGACCATGAGTTGATGGAATGAGATAAAAATGGAAGCACCTGTTGAATGCAACACTCTACTTGAAATATAGAATTTAGAGAAGCAGGTTAGAATAAGACACAACAACCACAAATCAGCATTAAACCACAATTCATTTGCCCATAATTTGATCATCTCATTCCTCATTTAGCTGCTTTTCTCTTTCCATTTATGTGGCTCACTATTGCTTTGAAATAATGAATAGGAAAGAAAAACAAACAGATACGCTCCAACCCTTCATTCTCTACCTTAACCGTGTTTGGTTTCATTACTTTTTATCATTTCCTTGGCAGCCATTTTATGTGTACCGAAGGAGATTATTATGATCCAACAGGAAGTATCTCATTTATCCTTCCTGGCTCGATGGCCTGAATGTATAAATCCAGGATGGCAGCTTTGTATTTATCCAGTTTAGTGCACACAGCACCGGCGGCTGTCACTGACTTTCCATCTATCCTGTGACAACTCAGATTGGATCCATCACTTTGACTGCAAATTTAAATGGCAATAGTCTTACTTTGTAGCTTCCAGTGCACCCAGAATGCATCTAAAACGTCACAGCTTCTGATTTGGTAACAACACTAAAGAGGGTTGATGATTTGGCTTGTGATATGCAAGCAGAGCGTTTGTTGGTTATGTAAGTTTCAGTTTTCTCTTTGGAACGGCATTTCCAGTGTTTCAGCTGTTGTATTTTGGTTTTTGTACATTTAGTTTGTGCTCTAAGCTGTTCTATTTACAGGCTAATGGAGGGTCAGAAATAGTTTTGTCAAAAATATCGAAGTATCGATAATTAATATTTGAAGTGGTTTCAATAGACATTTTTCTAACTATTGATACACGGGTACCAGCTGCGCTTTCTGCTCTCTCTTCTCTCCAACAGCGAGTTGACACACACATTGCTATTTATCTTTTATTACATGGCTTTGTTGAATACTCAATTCTGATTGGTCAATCACGGCGTTGCTATGTATAACAGACCGTTGCTATGAGCGCAGTTCTGATGGCGGACTCTGGCGGACCGTTTTTGTGGCAAATTATTGATTTCTTCAGTAAGTAGTCGTGTATTAAGCGGGATAATGTACAGCTAGCAGGTCATTGTTGTGAAATAAAACCCTTAAGGGCGATGCGGCGGGGTTTATTTAACAACAATGACCAGCTCGCTGTACATTATCCCTTACTTAATAAAAATCTAAAATTTTATGCCCTCAATGTCAGTTTTTCCTCGTGGTATCGAAAATGGTATCGAATATCGATATTTTTCAAGGTATTTTATAGAGGTTAGAAATTCCAGTATTGACAACACTAGTCAGAAATGACTCCTAATAATTGTTTGATTTAATAAACCCTATTTTCAAAAATACACATTGTGAGTACACTCAGCAGAAATACTAATAAAACACTAAAGTAATAAAACAACACAAATATTTGAAAGGGTAAATTATAAACAGAATATCATGTGATGCTCTCATTTCTTTTGAATGTTTTAATCTTTATTTTGTCTTTATTTTAGCATTTCCATTGTAACTTGCAATAGATTTCTTCAATGTGGAACCACTGTTTAGTGTATGTAAATTGTGTGTATTTATACCAGGGCTGCAACTAACGATTATTTTCATTGTTGATTAACCTGTTGATTATTTTCTCAATTAAATCAATTAGTTGTTTGATCCATAAAATGTCAGAAAATGGTGAAAAATGTCGATCACTGTTTCTCAAAGCCCAAGATGACGTCCCCAAATGTCTTGTTTTGTTCACAACTCAAAGATATTCAGTTTACTGTCACAGAGGAGTAAAGAAACCAGAAAATATTCACATTTAAGAAGCTGGAAACAGAGAATTTTTACTTTATTTTCTTACAAAATTACTCAAATCGATTAATCGATTAATATTGCAGCTCTAGTTTATACTGTATATGTTTATTCCTTGTGCACAGGTCTCTCTTTAAAAACACATCTGGTCTCAATGAGACTACCTGTTTAAATAAAGGATGTAATGTTTAGAAAATATTGTATATAATATTGACAGTAATGAAGACAGTAACAGCTAAATCTCTCTCTCTCTCTTTTCTCAGGTCATATTTGAAGCAGAGGTTTCGGCCAGCAAAGCCGGCTTCATCGCCATCGACGACATTCAGGTGCTCAGCTACCCGTGCGGTGAGTCATTAGCATGCCAGCAATTAGTCCTAGCTCGCTGAATAGGCGCTGATAGCTTTGGCCACTAATTAGACTGTACCTGGGATGGTTTCTGTTGCACTTGAATGGGTAGATAAGTGGGAAGGTGACACAGGAGAGGAGGGATGCAGCGAGAGGAAAAAAGTCGTAGAGGAAAAAAAAATGAGAGAAATGAAAAGGGAGAGGGAGATTGTGAGACTGAGAGAAAGAGAGTGAAGCGGGAAATGAGACAGTATTAGGGCAATCATAGAGAGAGAAGATTCTGACCACTCAGCACTTTCTCTCTCTCTTTAACACACACACACAGTTAAACACACACACATAGTGAACAGTAGCTGTCTTGTCTCACACTGACAGGAAAGAGATGAGGGCTGCGATCCATTTTAAATTCTCGCTACGTCTCTTCTCTCCTTCGCTTGAGTGTTTCCTTACTTCCAGAGGGCCAGAAAAGAGCTGTGACGACAAACCGTTACCGTTAACAGAAGGGTCTGTTAATCTAGAGCCGTAGGCAGGTTCCTGGAGGGTCCGCTGTGTTGGAAGGGAAGCAATTACAACTCCTTTTGGTCATCTGTCTTGTAGCAGCACTGAAATCTCTGGGGACAATTTTGTTTCTTAATAGATTCTATTGATTAAAAGTCATAAAGATAAACCGTCTTGCAGCGTCCTCTTGTACAGTTTGTGAGGTCCCGGTATCCCCGTTGTCCCTTTCGCCATCAGAAGTTAGCGATTATGTCTCTGACGGAAACATTAATTTTGTCAATAAAGTGACCTGGAATCTGAGAAAACTATAAAAAGAAGAGTCCTTTTAAAGGCAGAAGAGCGGGACTCCTAATGGGAAGGGGGCAAGTATTTGAAAAGGAATTAGTACTTAGTCGCCACAGTGGAAGCATTCATTCTCACAGCTGCATGTCTGGACACACAGGTTTGTGTGTGCATGAATGCATGCGTGCAAGCTAGTGTGTGTGTGTGTGTGTGTTTTCATTCACCATAGTAGCTGCTATCTATGATTGCAATCACCTCCCCAGAATAAGAATATCATAGCTGAACTGCATCTTCAGGGTCTAAAAGGCTTATTTCATATCTTAGCGTGGTCGTTAGGAGCTGTGTGAATTATATATACTGGATGTGACATTGATGTTACCTCCCAGCACTGCGCTTCATCCGACTCCAGTAAAATCGAATCGCAGTAATAATGAACATATTCCTTAGGGTTAGAAAATGTCCTGAAATGTATATAGTGTGTTTGTGATAACCTGTTTGTATCTATAACTCCCTCTGGCTCTGTCACCTCATTTCCACTTTTAACAGACAAATAAGATGAAACCAAAAACTTTTTAAAATACAACTACATACTGTGCAGTTGCTGTAAACTCAATCTAATGTTTGACCTCATTTGCTTTGCAGATAAATCCCCTCATTTCCTTCGTCTTGGGGACGTCGAGGTGAACGCCGGACAGAACGCCACATTTCAGTGCATCGCTACAAAACGAGACACTGCCAACAATAAACTCTGGCTGCAGGTACAGCTACAAAACATGCGCACACACTTAAAGAGGACCTATCATGCTTATTTTTAAGTGCAGATTTGTCTTTTGGGTTTCTACAAGTACATGTTTACATGCTTTAATGTTCAAAAAAATGCTTTATTTTCCTCATACCGGCTGTGCTGCACACATCACTGAAAAATTACATTTACAAAGTTTATCAGCATCTCCTCGTTCCAGAAATTGAACTATAAAGCAAGGCATCTCTCTGTCTGTATGTCCTTTGCATATCTCAAGAACCGTTCATCCGATCTACTTCACATTTAGTGGGTGTTTTGCTGGGGAGGCAAGAAAGTGCTTTGTCAAATTTGGTGCAATTTAGACACTCGACGTGTTCAATATTGATAAACTTTGAATAAACAAGCGTACAGCGTACTGTGCAGCAGCAGCGGCGGGGATTCAGGGCTCTGCAGACTGTCCAGCATGTCGTCCGCAGCAGGCAGACCGCGGCTAATTGATGGCAGTTCACTTTTGCTGCTGGATATACTAACGTTTAGGGCTGTCCCTAATACCGTTTTTTTTAAGCTTCAAATCATCAGTGAGAAATATTCGGAGGTATTTGAAGCTTCGCGGCGCAGTCTGTCTCCATCTCTAATGTTTCAGTGCCGCTGCCGCACTACTGTACACACATGCACCTCTACACACGACAAACAGCGATATCCGTCTGAGAATAACTATTAATAATAATTAATGTTGAATATGAATAATGAATAATTATGCCCTGATATGTGAATAATTATTCCTTATTTTATGGGCTATTTATACTTCATTATTGCATACTTTTATGAAAACATAAACAAAGACAAAGCATTTGAATACTGATTTTGAGATTGATTACCATGGCAACGGTCGAAGCTTCGAAGCATTCGGGTCAGCTCTACTAACGTTAACAACCAAACTCTTCTTCACTTCCATGGAGTCAACGAACGATGGGCGGTTCTCGACAACGCTGCACTTACTTGGAGCAAAGCAATTGGCTCGTTCCGAACGCCACAAACGGGCGCAGCGCTAGTAGTAGTGGATAATCACTAGTGAGATAGATAATCCACAAAACACACTGTGAACAGTTTTCATTGGAACTATGAATTTGTTGTTTTAAAATGTGCAGAAATCACAAAGAAAACTATCTCAACAAACTGGGCAATTTAAACCAAAATCTACATGGCTCGGTGCCACTAGAGGCACGTGAGAAAATGTGTTTTTTCGTTATTTGGCTATTCATCTTTGCTAACAAATAATTGAATATAAAATACAACTAAATATATTTGCATGCCCCCAATATGGTGTAGTAGAAATAGACAAACACAAAGAAATGAAACATTGTGTTCAGCGTGCCGCCCTCAGGACGGGTACATCCAATAATAAAGTGTCATCCTCACACACACACACACACACACACATACGCGCGCATGCAGAGAGCGACCCCAGGCCATAGCAGCTAACATGATTAAGAGTTTAATAGCTGCTGATTTCATTACAGCTCTATTGTAGTCATGACCTTCAAACCTGCTGTCAGTGAGGCAGAGGGGAGGTGTAAGTGTGTGTGCGTGTGCCTGTGTGGTCCAGTGCTGCTTTGTGACCTTGAGCAAGGCAGTTAACCCTCCACCAGCCTCTGCAGCAGTGATACCTGATATCTGTCTGTGTGTGTTTGTCTGTGATTCAGAGGAGAAATGGAGAAGATATTCCCGTGGCTCTGACCAAAAACATCAACCACAGACGCTTCGCAGCCACTTTCCACCTCAAGGAAGTCACGAGTCATGATCAAGATCTGTACCGCTGCGTCACCCAATCAGAGCGCGGCTCCGGGGTGTCCAACTTTGCTGGGCTTATCGTCAGAGGTGAGGATTTAAAAAAAAATACTTGATTGTTTTGCCTGATTGTTATCTCTATAATACTTGTGTTTTCTTTTGTTTTCTCCGATTTAATATTTGATACCTCAGCTTTAGTAGATAGCTTTTACTGGTAAGTACCAAAGGTGCTTCAGCATTATTGGATGCCAATTTACTGCGACTAAGCCTCGCCCCCCTTAGTTACTGTTACTATGCCTGTCAAGCTTTCCACTCTCGAACTGCACGTAATGCAGTTTACGATAATGGTAGCAGATTTAATACTCAACATTTTTGATAATTTTTAAAATGATGGGCCTTTGATGTCAGACTGAGGTAGACGACAGGTTCTCTTTTCAAGCTGTCCACTATCTAATTAAGCTAACTTTAGCTTCATGAGTTGGTTGAAAACGCAATCTCCGGCTGACTTTTTAACGTTTCCAGCTGACTTGTTTTAAAACCTATGAAAAGGATCATAAATATGGACTTGATGGCTACATATAGCACGTGATAACATGCCAAAAGACTGAGGCTAAAGCTACGTCATCCTTACCAGTTGATTACCCATGTAGACGACATGGAAATAAAGAAACCGCATAGTTTTTGTATTGCAGTGTAGAGCTAAGTAGTATGATAGCAAAGATGAGTCATTCATCATGAAGTAAGTTAGTAAGCAGACATGCTAACGTTAGCAGCTTACACTAGAGCAAACAAACACACTGTTTAATCCATTTTTTCGACTTTTGCCTGTGTTTTTCATTTCACAAAGCAAAAAGATAAATAAATACGACAGATAAGACCAAATCCAAAGTCTGACAGAGCCGTTGGGCCTAGTTACGGTTGCTAAGCTAATATTTAACAATCGCTGTTATAAAGTTGATTTGAATCTCTCCGTGACCCTGTCGTTGACCAAAGTTATTTTCTTAACCCAGTTATATTTTTTTATATTTTGTATTATGGGCAACTTTTGTGTTGTGTTTAACTTTTTGAATGTCAAATGTCTTTCCAATCAAATGTGCATTCACTGTGTCTGACTGATAAAATGTAAGTTACTAACACAATATAGACTAATGAGGAGAGTTTGTGTGTGTGACGATATGTAGATGTGTGTATGCCAGCCTTGTGTTTGTACGCGCGCGCGCGTGTGTGTGTGTGTGTGTATGCTCGCGTGGGTGTGAAGCGGCGGCATTAGTGTCTGTGCACATGTGTATGCTGTGTGTGTGAATGGAAACTGTGTGTGCTCTAGCTGTCATGTGCAGCTGACATGTGGTTAATAAGGTGTCACCAATGTGTGTTTGAGATGGGATGCTTTATTCATTCACATCCAATAGCTTACATATTCAATTCATCTCCCAGAGAGAGAGAGAGTGAGAAAGAGAGAGAGACGGGGGAGGAGCAGGGCAGAGAGAGGGTGAAGGCGAAAGAGATTCAGAAAGAATGATAAGGGAGTGACAGAAAGGAGGGGGGAGACAGAGAAGTGGAGATGGTGAGGAAAAGTTAAATGTAAATAGTCTGCTCATTATCTCAAGAATATCCATATCAGAATCAGGAATATGTCTGAATATGTAAACAGCTGAGCAGAGTTATGTTTATTATTCTGCATAAGAGACGGCAGAGGAGAAAGAAATGAGAAATCAAAGCAGAAGCGAGCATCATGAATATTAATTTTAGCCGGTGTGGCTCGGATAATGGAGCTCTTACGCTGGCCGGTCTCGGGGTTCAACTCTCGGTGTCGCTTGGCACCAACGCCGCCAAGGTTAGGGTTGCAATGCCCTCTGGGAATGTCTTCTCTTTGGTCAAGAAAATATGTTGGTTTTGGAGACCCACTGTTTCTGCAGGACCTTGCTGATATAGTAAGAATACATAAGTGGCTAATGTTTATTTATCACGAACATCTTTTTTTGAAGGCGAAGAGGAGAGAGACGAGGGATCCGCTCAGCAGGAGGCATGTGTCTAAACATGAATAGGACCAATCTACATATATGAAAATAGATTCACGTTGTTCAATAAGAAGCACATTGAGCGACACGCGTTTCGTAGCCAGGCGTCGGCTTGAAAAGCGTCCACTCTCTCTCTATCTGTGACGCTTTTTGGAGCTCTGAGGGATATTGGCGATTATGAATATTGATCCAGAGTCTCGCTTGTTAGAAAAGATATCACAATTAAAGAATGAGGACTGTGTGTATGAATGTGGAAGGAGAGCAGCTTCATGTTTATTTATTAGAAATATCAGATGGGAGATGAGAGCGGGAGAAAAATCAAAGGAACAGGGAATATGTTTATTTCACTTCTCGAAAAAGTATGCATGTCGGAGATTTGAGGCTCCTGCAGGACATTGACGACCATGAATATGGACAGAGTTAAGCTGCATTATTAATATTTTTGCTCTGAATATTTTTTAATATTTATTTATCGTGAGATGAGGGATGCTTACTGGAGGAATCGTGTATCTGGTAGGAGCAGGAAAATGGAAGAAAGAAATCATAGGAAAGTGCCAAAATATGACTTGTATATATTAAAAGTGTTTGGCAGTAGGACGGTAACCCAGGTTTCATTTTCAAAGGCTGAGAAGTGGTCTGCTGGGTGATGTGAGATTGCCTCGGTGCAGGTACGCGCAGGCCGAGTCTATTGATATTTATAACATGTAGATGACAGAGATGTGCCATTATGGTCTCCCTCTGTGTGTGCTGGAGCTGTCAAGATCAGAGACGAGAAGCACATTTTGTAGAGGCAGAGGTGCATCATGGGAACATGAGAGGGGTGTCATGGGATTCCCAGGTAATTCTTATACCCAGATGTTTTTCTGCTCTTCCTTGAGCAAAAAACAATTTCTTTGTTAATTAAAACTAGTTGATTATCTTCACAAAGTTGAGCTCAGATTAACCATATTTTGATGTTTCCATCAGGGAGTACTCCTCTTCCTCCTCCTCCTCTTCATCATCTGAGAGATCTATACATTTCACATGACAAACAGTTTATAAACGTTGTGTGTGTGAGAGACAAAGAAGTATGAGAGAGTCTGACTGTGTATTTATGTGTGTGTGTGTGTGTGTGTGTGGGTATGTGTGTGTGTCACTAGTGGTTTGGTCAGAGCCGAACTCTAATAAAGCCTTGCCCTCTGGTTCCTACGGTGACAGAGCGCATCATCACGCCAGCTCGTATCACACTCACACACACACACACACACACACACACGCACACACACACACACACACCATGCCAGCTTGCATTACACACAACCCATGCCCTAAAAAGCTCCTGCAACATTATTGTCACACAAACATGCACACAAACACACGCATGTATCAGACTTAAGAGGACGCACAACTGACTTGAATTCATACAACTGTCTCAAACCTGTAATGGGCCACTTCCTTCTCCTGTTTAACCTATCACACACTCACACACACTCACACTCACTCACACATGCTCACTGTAAGTGATAGTGACAGGTAAAGCTTCAGGCGTTATGGAACTATAGAAAACCTACTACCACTGTTGGCTGTCGATACGACTGAAACACACACACACTTGCACACTCATGCACACACTCCTCTCGTGCTCTGGAGGTCAGATGTCCTCCAGTGAGCTCCATGGTGATGTCAGCAGCAAAGTAAACTTTATTGACAAGGTTGCTGACGATGGACAACAAAGAAGAACATGCCTACTGGGCGCCAGTCACCAACAACATATCTCTTTCTTTCTTTCTGGCTGTGTTTGAAATCACTCACTACTCACTATATAGTGAGTTCGCCATTTTGCAGCGCTGTTCGAATGTATAGTGAGAATTATTATACCCTATACAGTGGACTCAAAGTATCCCACAATGCATCATGAAAAGTAGTGGACAACGATGGTCACTAACCGAGCATTATATACCATCATGCATGGAAATAGTGGTAGATGGACGAGAGGAAAGAGAGCAGCGCAAAAATAATATATTTAATATGAGCAGAGCAGCGCATCACAACACAAATGGCCACAAAGTACTTAGTATGTATTAATTTGGGAAAATTTGCTTATTGCCCCCACATTGACAAAGGCAGTGCATCACCGCTTTACTCCTTAAGATGTTTAGGTTGTAGCGGGCTCAGTTTTAAAGCTAGAGTGAAGATGCTGGCATCATATGAAACTAAAAACCTAATGAATCCATTGGTACCAACCATGTCATACTAGCTTGTCACGAAGGAGGTTAAATAACGCTCCAAACTTATGCTATATTTTGGCGAGGAAAAACTGTCATGGCCATTTTCAAAGGGGTCCCTTGACCTCTGACCTCAAGATATGTGAATGAAAATGAGTTCTATGGGTACCCACGAGTAATCACATGCAGTTTGGGGCAAGTCATAGTCAAGTCAGCACACTGACACACTGACAGCTGTT
>CAKAKR010061073.1:22256-43617 GCA_916700685.1 Adelosebastes latens | reverse complement strand
CTCTCCTTCTCTCCTCTCCTCTCCTCTCCTCTCTCCTCGTCTCCTCTTCTCTCTCCTTGTCTCCTCTTCTCTCTTCTTCTCTCCTCTATCCTTGCCTCCTCTCCTCTCCTCTTCTTCTCTCCTCTCCTCTCCTCTCCTCTTCTTCTCTCCTCTCCTCTCCTCTCCTCTCCATCCATCCATCCGCGCCCCCGAGGACAAACCTCGCTCCTGGGCACCCCGCCCGGCTGCGCGTCGCTGTGTGTGATGAGGAGAGAGGAGGGGGAGCTATAGAGCAGTTTGTTGAGAGAATCAGAGAGAGAGAGAGAGAGAGCAGTAGCAGTAAACCGAGGACAGCTTCCTCTCCTCCATACTAACTAACACCACCTCACTATGCGTTCTGCTCCGGGCTGCTGCTACTAGAAGCTCCAGGTAAGAGATCCATCCTCCTTCACACTTCTGTCTGCTCTGTTTGGGTTCACTGTTGTGCGCACTGGAGCGTGTTTGTGCGTGTTTGCAGAGCACCATGCGGGCATCACTGCTGCTCAATCCGGTCCTGTGTATCCGACCATGTGGAGCTGCTCTGCTCTGTGCTGCCAAAAACTACACCGAGTAGCTGTGTGTCTCTCTGGGAGGGTTGTAAGCCTGTAGCTTCAATACTTCTATGTCATAATCTATATATCTATAAAGATCTGATTTGACAGACATAATCTTTGGAATAATTTGGACAACCATTGCAATTTGCTCGTCCAACCCTGAAGCATCTCTTGTGTCTTATATATTCCCCTGAAGTTTAGTGGGAGCGTGAGTGAAATGTTAAGGATGTTGCAGGGTTTTTGTGAGATGGAGCACAGACCTGCATCCAGGATAGCTCATCCAGAGTCTCTCTGCGGGTTAATGAGCGCTCCTGGCCGGCGTGGCTCCGCGGGGAGTCCGCTCTGGGACCGTGGAGGTGATCACACATCAACAACACCAACTCTCTGGTCTTTAGAGCTGGAGCTGCTTTATTATGGATGAGAAGCTGTTAGGAATAAAAAAAAAAAAAAGATGTGACATAAACTGGTGAGAATATCTGCAAACGTCTGCTAAATGTGAAATCTGTTGGAGCTTCGTTGGTGGTTGTAGTAAATGTGTGCTGGTGATACTGCGGAGATCAAGTCAGCAGAAGAGGAACACACCACTTCTGGCTGAAATTTCAAAATAAAAGCGTTGGGAGTTACCTGAAAATGAACAGTGGTTTTATATTTTTATAGATTGGCATCGGTACAATTTTTTGCACTCTTATTTTAGGTCATTCAACCTAAAAACCTAAACCTAAAAAAAAATTTGGTTAAATGGTAAATCGACTTGCATTTATATAGCGCTTTTCTAGTCTTCCGACCACTCAAAGCACTTTACACTACATGTCAGCATTCACCCATTCACACACACATTCATACACTGATGGCAGAGGCTGCTAAGGTGCCAACTTTGCCCATCAGGATGTAATCTAAATACTCATTCATACACCGATGGCTATGCCTTCGGGAGCAATTTTGGGGTTAAGTGTCTTGCTCAAGGACACATCGACATGTGACCCGGAGCAGCCGGGGATCGTTCCACCAACCTTCCGATTGGTGGACGACCTGCTCTACCCTCTGAGCCACAGCCGCCCAGTTTAGGGGTGACCAGATCCCGACAAACCCAATGTGGGACAAAGAGTATGTTTGTGTGGGACAATGTGGGACACGTTACGAAGGCTGAGAGGTAGTCTACAATTTTGATATAATGTCTATCTAACTTAAATAATAAACATTTCTATTCTGCCCATTATCTTGTAACATCTCTATGCTTTGCCCGAATGCATCCATAGTCTCTCTTTGAGCTGCACGTTTCTTGTGAGACTCACATGAACTGTGTCGCTTCATGTCGTCGTGTGAAACTGAAAAATAACTGGCAAATTTCACAAAAAACTCTGAGAATCTCCTTCCACCAGCTTATAAACACTTATAAGTAGTTTCACAGTCTTTGTTGTAGCTGCTCTTCCTTTTCTTTGTGGTAGTTTCCATCATATTCCGCCTAAATCTGCAGAGCTTGTGACGTTGCGGTGACTCGGAATTAATTTTTCGTTGGGCGTAGCGTAGCAAAGACGGTGAAATGTTAACGTACACTTGACCCACGTGTGCTCAGTTTGACAGCAAACACAGCGCCGTGATGACAGCCTTCCCTGCTTTTTTCACAGCCATTGGATAAAAGCCAGATTTTAGAAAAGCGTCCGTAATGCAGCGGTTTGACTTTTGAAAACTAGAGCCGATGAAAATGTGGGACATCGTCTCAATATGTGGGACGTACTGAGTAATTTACGCTGTCACCACCTGAGAGGTTCCTTGCCGGTTGGAGACGTGTAACCATGGTAACCAAACTCATGTGACGAAAAGGACGGTTTGTGAGAATCAAAGTCTGAATTACTTTAAAATATAAATTACGCCTAGCAAAGTGAAGTCTTATACTTACATTTAAATTGAAGTGTTATTGATGTTACAGAGCCGTCCGTCAACGTACATTATTAATGTTGTTGTCACTACTGCATTGCATTGTGGGATATGTATACCGCCGTAGTGTCCAGTGTTGCATTCTGTAATATTTCACCGGAAATAGTATGCAATTCTCGTACTATTGGTTTCATACATACTAAAATATTTCACATGCTGTTTTTGCGTACTAAATAGCATGTTAGTATGAAATGTCGGACGCAGCCACAATGTGTGATTGGATACAATATGAGGGCTGCATCTACGTTATGTCTCAATATGTGACGGAATAAAAAAAGTAGACCCTTTAGCTTTTATCTTGAAAACTACAAGGCTCATTTTCCGGTTTCCTCCCGTCTTTTTCTGTTAACCTTGACGCAGTAGACTGAGTGATCTGTCCGGGCAGGGTTGGCTTGGCTGCAGGGCTGTACCCCAATGCCATTTTTGGGGCTTCGAAGCTTCGTGGCACAGCGATGTTCTTCTGTCTGTCTCCATCTCCCCCCGTTTCAATGGGGCTGCTGCACTACTGTACACACACACACACACACACACACGCACACACACATCTACACACAACAAACAGCAATATCCATTTGACAATAACTAATTATCATTAATGTTGAATCTGAATAATGAATAATGTTGTAGGTTATTCCTTATGTCATGGGTTATTTGGGGATTTATACATTATTGTGTATTATTTCATTCTATTAAAACAAAGCATTGAAATACTGATTTGGAGGTGGATTAGCATGGCAACAGTGAAAGCTTCGAAGCATTCAGGTCAGCCCTAGTTGGCTGTATGATCACTTTAACGTCCCCCGACAACAATTCATCAACCTCCGCTCCTCCATTCTCCACCACACTCGGTGTCATATTTCAACGTTTTAACTGCTTTAAAACGACTTGGGGTGGAGCCAGCCACTGCACGTCCAGACTGGATACAGCGTTGTGTTTACATTCATATATTGCACCTTTAATTGATATCAGATTGTGTGGTGAATATGTCTTCATTATGGCCACTTCTGAGTTTCTTTATTCATGATTTGAGGTCTGTGAGCTTGAGGCAGGTCTGCTGGACACAGAGAGAGATGCACAGCACGCGATTGTGAAATAGTTGATGCATTCAGTCTGAAGTGTGGCAGGGAGTGGGTTATAAGAGCCGGGCTGCAGCATGCAGAGGAAGAAGAGAAGTGGGAGATCCTCGTCTTTCCTCCTCCTGTGCACAGAAGCTGCAGCGGGGCTTCCCGGGGCTTTTCCTTTCTCTCTGTCGACCTCTCTCTGTCTGCAGTTTTTCTGGGGCTTCCCTGGTTTTCCCTGCAGCAGCCTCCCGCCCAGCCCTTCCTCCATCCATCTCTCTGTCTATGAGGCCATGCAACTCCCCTCCCTCCATCCCTCCATTCATCTTTGAAGGAAAAAGGATGTAGGATACAGATGCAGCAGCAGAATAAGATGCTGCATGCTTCGAAAAATTAGAGCTAAAGGCTACAGCAGCAGGCACATCATTTGTCCCTGAGGGGATGTTTTAGGAATAATAATGTTAAGGAGAGACACTACAGGTGAATAGGGTAAAAGATTTAACTAATAGATATCGCCATGGATCCTCCCCAGTTGATTTCTTGCGTTAGGACAATCATTTTATGTTTAAATATGTAAATGAGGCATTATCTTATAAAAAATGTGCTGATTTGCATACATTTCCAGAACAAAAATCTGAACATCGGATAAAGACAGGTTCAAAATTCTTGTTTCATTTTGTTGACCTATTAGTAGAGATCCATTTTTTCCTTCCCGATACCGATTCCGATTCCTGAACTTGTGGTATCGGTCGATGCAGAGTACCGATACCAGCGTGATAAATATAATATCTTGGTCGCTTGTGGGCTATCTTTGTAGAGTTTATCTTGTCGTTGGAATGCTGTTCCAACGTTTGCTGCTGTGGTTCATTCTTTGCCTTGGTGAAGTCGTTGTGCTCTTTGGCGTGACGCGTCTTCAAATGTTTTGAGTTTAAATGCAATCAGTTCTTCTTCTCTGCTCTAAATCAGTAGTTGCAAGTGGCAGCCATGATACATTCAGGGCGACAGCACAGCGGGGATGTGACGGTGAGGAAATTCCCCCAGCGGTTAATACTTGTGACAACACCGGTGTTACCGATTACACCGGACATTTTACAAGAAAAGATGACGGTCAATATGTGTAGATCGCTTACTTTGATCTTTACCGTCGGGTTGCTGTGTGTCTGGCCTCTCCGGTCCAGCTTTTGCTGCGGGGCCGCAGGGGTCTACCTGGCGCCGCTACGCCACGCACACCGGCTGTGACCGCTCCGTCCTCCTCACAGCAATTAACGCTACCTCATTGACATTACGGTTCCCTTATAGCGTTGGGTTTAAATCCGAAATATTCACTTCGACACTGTATGCTCCGCCATCTCTCGGTCTGTCAACTCTCTCTCGTCCTGTGTGTGAAATCTGACTCCTGCTACTCTGAGCTGAGACTACGTATGGAGCAGATGCATTCAATTTCAGTTTGTAGCGTCCGTCGTCCGACTATCTATTGATAACATGCCGCTGATACGCCAAAATGAACTAAATGGTTTTTATTTCTGTAATAAAAGCAAAACGACGGTGGGGGCGGTGGGCACGTAATGTAATCGGTGTATGCCTGACCACCGTGTAACACCGTGTAACACCGTGTAACCGACTACCGCGGCAAGCCTACAGCACAGTGAAGGCTACTGTACTTGGAGCGGCGAAGAAGAACTGATTTCCAGTTAAACAAGTTTAATTTTTTCTGGGTTAATAAATTATGGCATCGGATTGGTGCATAGACTGGCGTACTGTACCTGCCGATACTTGATCCCGAATTTTGGGCAGTATCGGACGCATTTCCGATACTGGTATCAGTATCAGAACAACTCTACCTATTGGAGTCAAAGGTTTTTACAGAGGGATATCTCTTTTTATCACTCCATAAATCAGAAAATACTGTCAGCAGCCATAAAAAAAATCAATTTTCGCCATGTATAATAAAATGTATAAATCAGGCTGTGAATAATACATGAACAAACCCCTCTGTAAAAACCTTCAGAATATAGATAGGAATGAAACTGGAGAGTTTGTTGGATATAAGAGCTGCTGAAGTGGAGATTTTTGCCTCTGAGTCTGAGAAACAACTCATTTAGAGAAGACGGCCTTTAAAGAGATGGATTGTAAAACTGACTACAGTTTAAAGACACTACAGAGGAAGAGATGTCACCGTGAAACTTCCCCAGTTGATTACTGACATTAAGACAGTGGTTCTCAAACTGTATGGCGTGCCCCACTACTTGGCTTGACCGGGGGAAAATGTGATGCACAATTAATGTTTTGTTGTCTGAATCTTCTGCACAGCGGAACAGTAAAGAAATGTCTTTTTATACATCCATGGTAGCGATGTTGTTCATTCAGACAGACAGTGTGTAGGTTTACAGAATGGACGGATATTTGACAGTGACAAAATTATAAACAGACGATGCTTCGGAGACGAACAAGAAAACATGCTCATCTGACGGTAATCGAAAAAAAATCACACACAGAGCAAGCAATGTAATAGTAATCGCCTCAGTCCTCAGTCCAAAATCAAAATTTATTGAAAAAAGAGAGATCGTATTATTTCCAAAACTCACTACATGTTTTTTCTAACGAAATATTCTGCTTCAGTCCATATTTTTTCTCGATTAGCCTTTCAAAGACACTGCGGTTAAAACCTGTTTTCTCTCCAGCATGCACTCCAGCAATCCAGCAGCACCATAAATTACATTTATATTTACATAATAATAAAGGCGGTGGGAGATGAGGAGAGACCAGGGGCGTGGTCTCACTGGTCCGGGGAGTGAAAATATTTCTTCCTCCAAAGGGGGGAATGACAGAAAAAGTTTGAGAACCACTGCATTAAGTAGGGATGCACCGATCTGACTCTTTCAGTCCCGGTATCGGATATCGGCCGGATACCGAGTACCGATCTGATACCAGTGTTTAATCAATAAGCTGTTTGTCTCACTGTGTGGAAGTGACTGGGATCATTCTTTTATGTGTAAAGCAACATCAGGCTTGACTTAAACATCGCTTTCCAGCTTTGTTAAACAAAATGTAACAAATAAATACATAAATATACATTTATTGAATTTTTGTTTATTATTAAAATAATAAATTGTACACCAGCAACCAGGAATTATCATTCAGGTGTAAATCTTTTTAATGCCGCAACAAATTGGTCAAAACTTAAACAGAAATTAAAATTCCAGTATATAATATGTATGGTATATAAACATAGAACTGAATTGAATAGATCGGCTCCATTGTCACCGGCACCTGATCCAGCTAATTGAGTCAGTATCGGCCCGATATCCGATCCGGTATCGGTGCACCCCTAGCATTAAGACAATTATTTTTAAGTTTTCTGAAATTTTATGTTTAAATATGCAAATGATGCTTTATCTAATGCTAACTTTGGGTGTATTGAGGAGAATATCTACAGACACAAATAGACAAAGTAGTAAAATAGACACCTAAATGTGTATTTTGGATGTTTTCTTTCCACTAGTCTGAAAGAAAACATGTTTTGGAAGCAAAATAGCCCAAAATCTGAAAAATTGAGCAGTGCATGAAAAGCCACGTTTAATTAAACTCAGCAACAGGAATAATGAGACTTTTTTCCTTTCTGTCCTTTGGTGTTTGGTATTTGCTTATACAGCCATTTGCTCAACTCCTCCACCAACATGTGTCGCTTCGTCTGAGCAGTATAAGCAAGTGATGCTTCACCTTTTATATTGGCTGATGGATTATTCATTATTCAACGCTCCTCCTTCCTCTCACATCTCCTCTTCCTCTCCTCCATTATCTCCAACGCTCTCTCTCTCTCTTCCTCCCATCTTCTCTTTCCTCTCCCTCCCCTCCTCACCTCTCCTAATCTCTCCCCCGTCCTTACATCCTCTACATGTTTCCCCTCTCCATGTTGTACATTTCACGATAAGGCATTTAGCATATTCTCTTATCCCGAGCCACCACACACAGAGAGACACATGTCCCCCCTTTATTTACCCAGTGGGGGTTGTGCTGCTCTTTCATCAGCGCCCCACCTCACACGTACATTTACAGATCACACTTGGGAAAAGCTCTGGCGCAGCCCTGTGCTGTTGGTTGCCGTGTTGGGCTGTTACTAAGGAAAAGGATCGAGATAGTGTGGTGGTTTGAACAATCAGTGTTTTAGAGCTGCAACGATTTGTCTTGTGGTCGATCAGCCGATGGACTGAAAATGAATCAGAAATTATTCTGATGATCGACTTAAGTGCTTTTTCCAGGTTCTCAAATGTGAGAATTTGCCGCATTTATTTGGTTTGACATTATAGGAAATTGAATGTTATTGGATTTTGGACGGTTTGTCTGAACAAAACAAGAGATTTGAGGAAGTCACGTTGGGCTCTGGGATATTGTGATCGTCATTTTTTCACTAAAAGACAAAAAGATGAATCAATTCATTAAGAAAATAATAGGGCCGTCAAAGTTAACACGATAGAAACACAAATTAGTTTTAACGCCACTAATTTCTTTAACCCCTTCCCATTCCGACCTCTTTTTTTAGAGGGGTAGGGGTGGGGGACAGGAGATGTTCAGTGGTAGATAAAAAGTCAACAATAGATGTCACATAGAAGTGGTGTACATCATCTGAAAGCTGGGAACCTGAAGATTAATTTGAGGTGAGAGCCATCCATCCTCTGAATGCTCTAGGTCTCTAGTTTGTGGCTGTAAAGTTTCATGAGGCTGTGATTATCCTAGAGGTCACCACAGGTCATTTTATACAGTTAGGTCAAATTAAAAAAATGGTCTCACTACAATGAAATGGCTACTATGGGGACTAACATCATCACACATGAATACAGTTGGGCTCATTGGATCCACAAGAGTCTCAGCTTTACAGTGATACCCAGTTTATGTAATTCAAGACTGTTTAGGGACCCCAGTATGCAGAAATATTCAAACACAGCATTTTAGAATAGGCGAAAATAACACATTTATACTGCATGAAAAAAAACTGCATGTGATCATAAAGTGGGCATGTCTGTAAAGGGGAGACTCGTGGGTACCCATAGAACCCATTTTCATTCACATATCTTGAGGTCAGAGGTCAAGGTATCCCTTTGAAATTCGCCATGCTAGTTTTTCCTCGCCCAAATTTAGCAAAACTTTGTAGCGTTATTTAGCGATTTTCCCGACAAGCTAGTATGACATGGATGGCACCAATGGATTCCTTACCAACCATGTCATGTTAGCTTGTTGGGAAAGAGGATAAATAACCCTCCAAACAGCATCCTATATTTTCCCTGATAATGCGACACTGTGAACAACAACTGAAATCAGCAGGAGGAGAGTTAGTAATGTTACCTGTTGTTACCTGCTTGGCTAAATAATGGAGCTACTAACGTTAACAGAGGTGCCATTGAGTTACAATTATGAGACGTTCAAGCTCTACTCAGTAAAAATTACTATTGGTAAATTACAACATTATCATGATGAGTGTTTGACGAGAAACTTGAATACATCCGGTTGTTTGTAGGAGACGTATTCACATCAATATAAAATAGATATTAGAGAGAGAATTATGACCAAGATTTGTTTTAATCGAAGCAAATATTGAAATAATCATAATCATTTGAATTCTGTGTTATTATGCAAATACCCACTATAGATGACAATAGCAAAGTGCAGTACTGTATACAGTACCCTCCCACCCCAGAACAATAGTACTCTCCCAGAAGCTACGGTGTAATTTGAACTCTGATATTTACCATGCATATAATGTTTTTTGTGTAAAATATATTGAACATTGAATGACATCAAATCAAAAATGTTATTCCTTCATTTAGCACAGAGATTTCAAAAGTGGCAGATAAAAGAAAGACTTGCCTGCTACAGTGGCAGGAAGTGAAAAACGTTAATTTCAGAGCCTGCACACAACCAGCAGAACCTTTTTTCGGAGGGATTCTTGATTTGTACGATGCATCAAACAACATCAAGAACTCACAAAGAGCAACAAACCAAAGAAGCAAAAAACATTTATCTCTATTATCAAAGTAAGCATCTCTCTTTCTATCTTCTCTCGTCTCATTGTCTCATTATCTGTCTTCCTCCAGTCTCCTCAGTCCTCCGCCTTCTTCTCCGTCTGATTACTCTCTCGGGATACATTCAGGACTGTTTCCGTACCTCCAGCCTCTCGTGCACAGCCTCTTTTCAAAGTTTTTAATTACACAAATGATCTGGCTGGTTGGCGCACGGTGAAATTGCGTCTCTGGATGTGTCAGACGGACTCGCGGACAGTCTGGAGCTCCGTCACTTTGGAGATTTAACTGTAAATTTGAAAATGTGGGAGTGCTGTGGTGAGATGCATCGCTCACTCAGGCTTGGCTGAACAGAGCAAACAAATAAATGAGCAAACAGTAAATCCCTACACCTCCAGTTTCATCGCAGAGGATAAAAAAACCAGAGAGATTAAGTTTAGGCAGACAGGTAAACAGACAGACTCTCACCTCTGGAGCGCTGAAGTCCAATAAGATCCAGGAGATGGACTTTGAGACAGGAAGACAGAAAACAAAGGCTCGATATTAGATAAACCTTTGAGAGAGGGGATGTAGGAAGGATCACAAGAACAAAAAGTTAGCAAAAACATGTCAAACAACACAGAAAGGCAGACAGACAGATGGACAGACATGCAGACATCTAGTCACAAGCCCTTAAGAACTAGTTCACGTCAAGTCTTTACATGCAAATTAACTCTAAAGTCCTTTCAATGCAGAGGCCTAATAATTAAATATGCAGCCTGTGACTGTCGATGTCTTATCCTCCTTTTCAGGATTTTATGAGGTCAAAACTTGAGACTTGATTGTTTTTAGCGGAGTAAGTCTGACAGAAGTCCGGTCCAAGTCATGTCTCAAGTCCGTATTTTTGTGACTTAATGCGGCTGTAATCAGTGTTTTTACAATAACGTATTAAATGACAGCGTGAAAGGTGTCTGCGGTAGTGATGAACCTTCGGAGAGTTATCAGCTGAATCTGCAGCTCCTCTCAGCTTTACAGAGCTTTACAGTTTCAGCTCATTGTTTATTGGGGCGTAACTATGCCTTGATCTGACCAACTACTTTATATTCATTCTAGGGTTGTCAAAAGTTAATGTGATAATAACATGTTAACGCAAATTTGTTTTTACGCCACTATTTTCTTTAACGCATTAACGCAACTTACGATTTTTAGGTTGTAGCGGGATCAGTTTTAAAGCTAGAGTGAAGATACTGGTAACATATGAAACTAGAAAACCTAAAGAATCTATCAGTACCAACCATGTCATACTTACATGTCGCGAAGGAGGCTAAATAACTCTACGAAGTTACGCTAAATTTTGGTGAGGAAAAACTGTCATGGCCATTTTCAAAGAGGTCCCTTGACCTCTGGCCTCCAGATATGTGAATGTAAATGGGTTCTATGGGTACCCACAAGTCTCCCCTTTACAGACATGCCTACTTTATGATAATCACATGCAGTTTGGGGGCAAGTCATAGTCAAGTCAGCACACTGACACACTGACAGCTGTTGTTGCCTGTTGGGCTGTAGTTTGCCATGTTATGATTTGAGCATATTGTTTTATGCTAAATGCAGTACCTGTGAGGGTTTCTGGACAATATCTGTCATTGTTTTGTGTTGTTAATTGATTTCCAATAATAAATATATACATACATTTATATAAAGCAGCATATTTGTCCACTCCCATGTTGATAAGAGTATTAAATACTTGACAAATCTCCCTTTAAGGTACATTTTGAACAGATAAAAATAGTGCAATTAATTTGCTATTAATCATAGACAATCATGCAATTAATTGCGAGTAATATTTTAATTGATTGACAGCCCTATTTATAATTCTTTATGCAAACAGTGGGATCTACATCTGCATTCATCACAGTCCCTGTAACATCCAACATCATAGCACCACTTTGAGAGAACACAGCTCTTTGCAAATTAAATAAAGTATTGACTGAGTTCATCTTTGCATGTAAACTATTAATTAAACATCAATACAGTGTTTTTGAGAATCGATACAGTATCACAAAACATAATATTGAGATATTTGATATTTTCTTACACCCCTAGTAACCATGCATATGACACTATAATCCTCATTAATATTCAGAGGCTGTAGAGACGGATGAGAGAGAGAGAGAGAGAGAGAGAGAGAGGTTACATATATAAGTGACAAAGTGGAGGAAACGGTAAGAAAAAGGGTAATTCAATGCAAATTAGAGAGAAAGACGGAGGGACAGCCAGGAGGAGAGGGGAGGGGAGGGGTACAGTTGAGAGCTTTGAAGAGGTGGAGAGACGTTAGTTCGATGAGAGGAATCTAATATCAATGGAAACGAGCCACCGTTACTCTGGTGGTTATGCAACCTAGAGACACCCGCTCAGTTCAACCCATAATGCACTACTGGTGTAAAAGTTGACAAGACTCTAACGCGTAAAATCCATTTCCATGTATGTGTGACCGCATTCTTTTAGCAGTGTGTAGTGAATGTGTTCTGGGTCACATTAAGGACTGCCTACTCTACTGACGTCCTGCTGGGATCAGCAGATCTCTGTACTCCTCAGGTGAATAGACAGGCAGACACGAGGTCTTGTCAGCATGGAAACGGCCTCTGTGCTCTCCTTTATCCTGTCGGTACAACTGTATTTTATTAAAATATATCTTGTTTATAGGCTACATATCTCCAGACTATCAGACTAGGCATGCGAAGTCCAATATTATCATACTGTCACAGATGTGTCGGTGTTTTTGTTCCGCTGCTTTGCACGGAGCTGATGCTCGTCCGTCCGTCCGCCCGCCTGTTCTCTCTCCTCCCGGCTCTCTGAACCTATGTGTCCCGCTGTTGTCTGGCAAAGGCGGCGATGCCGGCAGCGCGGAGGTCCCCGGAGACCATCGGTACGATAACCTTTTATTTTGATGTTAATAAAATGTACCTGAATTCACGAATATGTAGGATATTACTACCAACATTCATGTAATATTACATCACAACGCTTGCTGTATTAGCCACGTGTTGACTACGTGTTCATTTGCATATAGAGCGGGGAAGTGAGATCGGATCACAAGTGGTCACTGGAGACGCATGTGGAGACCGCAGGAGGGTGAAAAGGGAAGCAATGAGAGATACAAAGAGGTACAAACACTGAGATGGGGAGGTTGAGAGAGCCAAGCGGTGGAGGAATAGAAACAAGTGAGGATGGAGGGATGATAGAGGAGAAGAGATGGAAGGATGGAGTGGTCATAAGATACCCTGCAGCTGATTCTGGCGTTTGCTGTAAACTCTTCTCCAGCAGCCTCAGTCCCTCTGGAGTCCTGGAGGCCTCTGAGCTTTTAATAGGCAAGCGCTAACACACAACACACACATAACACACACATAATCCCTCAAGCACACAGAAAAACAGGCAGACTGATGCACAAACACTCAGGCGAGAGCTCGGGGCCGAAGAAAATATCGATGCACATCAGTATCACAATATTATGTTTTGCGATACTGATTCGATTCTCCAAAATGCCGCATCGATTTTTAACAAACCTCTTAAATATCCGACGGCCCGCCGGCAGACCCGGCTGCTATTCTGTCACCTGGAGGTTGTAGCGGGCTCAGTTTTAAAGCTATTGAAGGTACCGGCATCATATGAAACTAGGAAAAACCTAAAGAATCCATCGGTACCAACCATGTCATACTTGCATGTCGCAAAGAACGCTATATTACGCTCCAAAGTTACGCTACATTTTGGCGAGGAAAAACTGTCATGGTCATTTTTAAAGGGGTTCCGTGGACCTCTGTCCTCAAGATATGTGACTGAAAATGGGTTCTATGGGTACCCACGAGTCTCCGCTTTACAGACATGCCCACTTTATACACTTTATACAATATCAATTAAATACAGAGCCATTTGTCTTTTAAATTTAAACAATATTTCCCTACAATCATAATAAAAAATGGTCAATTCTGAGTTGAAAATTACAGACTTTTTGATCCTAGATCCTCCCACTCACCTTCCTCCCTGTCTGACTGACAGGTTCAATTTCTGCCTAGTCATCCTTTCCTCTTCCTCCTCCTCCTCCTCCTCCTCCTTCTCCTCTGTTCTTCATTCTCTCCCCATCTCCCTTCACACATCATCCACCCTCAAGCCACTGTGTTCTTAACCCACCACCTCCACTTTACCTCAGCGTGTGATTGACAGGCGGTGAATATGTCCACTCATGCGTTTCCATGCGTCTCCTCAGGGATCAAGAGAAGGAGAAAGACACTTATTAGTGGTCAGTGATGTCATATGGCGCCACACAACCCCGGTCTCTTCTCTTAACGCTGATGTTCATTCTGCAACCGTTAACAAGCACAGATCTGAATGTCACTGAAACGCTTTAATTTCTCTGCGAACGTTGCTAAAAACACTACTTCTATGTCATGTTATCAAGTATTAAACCATTTATTGGTGGAGTGACAATTGTTAAGAAAAGACCTGAACATATGGATCAACAGTGGAGACGAAGTGTCTTAATTGGCAAGAGTGAATTTGAGAATGTTTTGATATATTTTGAGACGTTTTTTGCGTTGGCTCTTGGTTGCTACAAACTGTTCAGCCAACCTTAAAGCTATGTTTTGATCCCTTTTGAGGGATGCTAATTAAAAAAATTAATAAAAAAAAAACGTTAACCGACCGTTTAATCGTTATCGTTATTATTATTATTGACCTTATTATCACGTTAACTTTGACAGCCCTACTTACAAGACATCATTCTAACATGCTGCTTGTAGCATTTTAAACAGCGACACGTCACATCAACTTCATTGTGAGAAAAACGACACTATGGGAAGATAATTACCAGCCGTGAGCAATTTATAAATGATGGTTATTATTATTAAGTGTTACCGAAATATTGCTGTGAATGATGCTCACCTGTGTTGCTCCATTTGATCATCTGACAGTATATACGTTTGAAAACACTCCGTCCTCATTCAACAGATTGCTCAGTCTTTACACATACAGAACAAACAGACCTGATACACCCCACCGGTCCACCCACGTACACTCACTGGTCTGAGTCCAGGAACTGTGCCACCAGCTGTCCCCCTATTGGCTGTTGTCCTGATGTAGGAGGTGTGTGTGTGTGTGTCTCTCACTTTCACTCAATCTCTTTCTGTCAGTCTCGCCCACGCTTTCTTTCTCACATCCACATCCTGGGAATTGAGCTCTGACTCTCATCCAGAGGATGAACATATCAGCAGATTAAACGTCATTAGTGTTACACAAAAGAGCAACAACAACAAAACAGGACAAAACAAACGATGGTCAAGTCTAGGGATGCTAATTTAAAAAAAATAATTTCTAACCGATAACCGACCCTCGTTAACCGATTATTAACCGTTAACTGACAAGAGTGCGTCGCATGCTGCGGTGCTATTTTTAGTGCCTAACGAACCGCCCGGCTGGAACGAAAAGCTGATGCACAAACAGGTTGAATCATCATTTCTCACCAGCTGCAGTGTATGAGCAAAACAGACAACTGAGTCCCCGGTTCACCCGTCCAGGAGAGTTAGTGTAGCAGCCATGACGCTGCGTTTATTGTCCCAGTAAGTCTCCACCGCATCATTTAGTTTAGCTGCGTGGTCGTCAGCGATGATAACGCGTTAACGCAAATTTGTTTTAACGCCACTAATTTCTTTATTTTTGGAGATTGTAGCGGGCTCAGTTTTAAAGCTAGAGTGAAGATACTGGTATCATATGAAACCAGAAAACCTAAAGAATCCATCGGTACCAACCATGTCATACTAGCTTGTTGAGAAGGAGGTTAAATAACGCTCCAAACTTGCGCTAAATTTAGGCGAGGAAAAACTGTCATCGCCATTTTCAAAGGGGTTCCTTGACCTCTGACCTCCAGATATGTGAATGAAAATGGGTTCTATGGGTACCCACGAGTCTCCCCTTTACAGACATGCCCACTTTATGATAATCACATGCAGTTTGGGGCAAGTCATAGTCAAGTCAGCACACTGACACACTGACAGCTTTTGTTGCCTGTTGGGCTGCAGTTTGCCATGTTATGATTTGAGCATATTTTGTATGCTAAATGCAGTACCTGTGAGGGTTTCTGGACAATATCTGTCATTGTTTTGTGAGGTAAATTGATTTCCAATAATAAATATATACATACATTTGCATAAAGCAGCATATTTGCCCACTCCCATGTTGATAAGAGGATTAAATACTTGACAAATCTCCCTTTAAGGTACATTTTGAACAGATAAAAAATGTGCGCTGACTAAACCTGACAATCAGCTCCTTATTTCCTGAATGTTCTCCGTCTTTCCTCGTCTTCCTCCTGCTGAGCAGCAGTCAGTGTAATTAGATTGAGGTCGTTTTCAGCCACAGTCTCATCAAATCTTTTCCCTGTCTGCCCGAATCAAAAGTAACAGACACACACACACACACACACACACACACACACACACACACACACGCAGACGCACGCTGTGATTGGTTATTGCTCCTCCACACACCTCCACAGTGTGACTCATCACACACACACTGTGACCACATCAAATCCTGTCACTGGCTTCTTAAACCAGTAATGGTCTCACTGATGTCTGAATGTGTGTGTATTCTTGGCGTATCATATGCATATATATACTGTATGTTTGTGTGTATAGTTTGTGTTGGTGCTACTTTATATTATATTCCACAGCCTGATGCTTTCTTCGTTCTGCCCTCAGCACCAGTTACTTTTAATCAATTGAAAAATCCCAATATCGGCTCCAGCAGGATGCTGCAAATTGAACTTTCAGACTCTTGAACAAGGAAGTTTGATGCTGAGCTCAATCTTTGCTCCTAAACAAACTGGAGTGCAGAGAAAATCTATGATTCAAAAAAACTCCTTTTTTCCAATCAGGCCTGGATTTACATGGTAACCTCATTTTGCCATCCTCATACAACGGTTCGTATGATATCGTACGAAAGGTTATTCCTCATTTTTTGTGCGTTTTCCTACGAATGTCCAGCAACAGGTGTTTATTTCCGCTCGTCATATGCATACAGTCTTTTCAAATAAACCGTCATCACAGGAAACAACTTAGTTAGGTTTAGGAAAAGATCAATGGTTTGCATTAAAATAACTCTGTGGCATAACTTAAATATGGAAGTTACGTGACAAATAAAAAAACACTGACTTCTGGTTTCACACGGGACACGAACCGCGGTCTCCTGGTGACAGTCTGGTGTTTTTTGCCCTACCCATGCACCCCGACCTCCTCGCTTCGCAGCGCTTATCGCTCTTAGGGATGTGACGGTGAGGAAATTTCACACCGGTAAATAAACTAGTACACCGGTGTTACTGATTACACCGGACATTTTACAAGATGACGCTCAACATATGTAGCGCGCCTACTTTGATCTTTGACGTTGGGTGGCTGTGTGTCTGGCCTCTCCGATCCAGCTTTCGCTGCGATGCTGCAGGTTTCCACCTGGAGCCGCTCCGCCGCGCACACCAGCCGTGACCGCTCCATCCCCCACATGGCGATTACCTCATTAACGTAATAGCTTCCTTATAGCATTGCCCCAAACTGCATGTGATTATGATAAAGTATGCATGTCTGTAAAGGGGAGACTCGTGGGTACCCATAGAACCCATTTTCATTCACATATCCTGAGGTCAGAGGTCAAGGGACCCCTTTGAAAATGACCATGCCAGTTTTTCCTTCACAAAATTTAGCACAAGTTTGGAGCATTATTGTGCGTCTTTTCCTCCAAGCTAACAAAACATGGTTGGTACCAATGGATTCCTCAGGTTTTCTAGTTTCATATGATACCAGTATCTTCACTCTAGCTTTACAACTGAGCCCGCTACAACCTACAAATCACACGTTGCGCTAATGTGTTAAAGAGATTAGTGGCGTTAAAACTAATTTGCAATAGCACGTTATTATCGCGTTAACTTTGACAGCCCTAGTTTGTAACTTTTTTTAAACCATTTTTCTCTACGCATGAGAAACATCTTGCTCCTAATATCCTGAATATTGCAAAGTAACCTGTTCTGAAAAATGAATGACAAATCGTTCAAAGAAAATAAAAAATATCAGCTCCTTAGCTCAGGAATGATCATGCAAAATATCCCAATTACATATATTTTTAGGTATATGTATATATATTATTTTACATGTTTTTGTCAGTGCATCAGTTTTAAAAGTTGTAGGAGTGGAAGAAATTCCTTATTTCATGTCATCATGCTGGTTCAGAAGTTGCACTAGCTGATTGGCCGGCAGCACTGCCTGTCTAAGCTGCGTCATTTGTAAGAAGCTTTACTGTAATGACCATCTCAAGAGTTTCTATCAAACACTCTGAAAGCTTTTGTGTGTGTGGTGGTATATTTCTCTGTTTGCCTTCTGCTGCTGTTTCATGTCAGCTGTGTGCGTACTGTAAGCCTTCGTGTGCTTCAGTGTGTGGCCATATGGTTGTCAGTGCAGCCCTTTGTAATCAAGGCGATAAGTGTGTTATATAAGATGTAAACATTTATCCTGCCGTGTACAGTAACCTCTGCAGTATTATAACGGAAACCCAACACAACCTCAGGCTTTTTGGCTTGTTAGCTGTGATCTTTATTGTCGGTGTGTTTACCGTCACTTTTATTTGATCAGTATTTAGGAGACTTTGCTGAGCACGTACTGTACTGTAGACTTTTTTTATTGTTTTGTTAAAAGCATCTCTTTGTGGTAAAAAAGACAGATGTGAGTGAATTATTTTGCCTCTGGCCTGAAAACGGCTTCACTAACCTGCAGAAGTATACTAAATATAAAGTCCCAGAGTTCACTGCTGAGCAAACTTTATGTTATGGAACATGACGGATGTGGATGCATCTTGCAGAAGCCTTTGGCTCTCATTATGCAACTCTGAGCTCACTGTTGGTCACATGCGGCTGCAGTTAGCTTCTTCCACAGTAATGAGAACACCGATTTAGCTTTGCACTCCGATAATATTGTCGGATGTGTGGTTTTTTAAAAAAGGATAAAAATCGACGCAGCAGAAACAGAAATATCGTCTTTTTCTATCCACGCATTCTTCTTCCTTGTCAAAACCTACGTTACCCACAATGCAACTTGACTGCTAACAGTTCAGTCAGGAGATTCAGGTGTGTCACGTTAGTAGCGGCTAATGTAGCCTGGAACCTCTAGTAGGGGTGGGAAAAAAAATCTATTCACCTATGTATCGCGATGTTTGTTTTTTTTACGATTTTGAAATAGATTGTTTTAATGCCAGAATCAATATATTTGCTTCATTTGAGTCTATGTGGAGGTAGAAGGAAGTTACCGCTTTTATTGTTGTATTCTGAGTAACGTGACATCATATCCGTTCAGTATCCGTCAACCAAAACAAACCGCAGTGAGCCGAAATGAGAAAGTAGAAAACAGTGGAGGGTCGGCGTGGATACGACCTGCAGCCTCACATGTTAAATCCAGCGTGGTAAACACTACACATCCAGTAAAGTATGGAAACACTTTGGGTTTCACACAGTGCAGGAAAAGCAGAGCTAGACATCACGTCGAGCCGGCTGTCACTCTCATCTCCGTGGTCAAATGGGCCGACGCTACAACTGTAGAGCACCCATATACTGACATTTATGTTAAATGCATTCAAACGGCCTCAATGGAGCTGACCATGGATGTATAAAGAGAACGGAGCTGATGGGAGAGCTAGAGACGGACTTGGAGAAGTTAGAGGAAGTAGACACGTGTGACTACATCTGGTTTTCAAAATAAGGTGTAAACAAAGAGAACTGTATATACAAAATACATTTATAGAAATAAGATTGATGGATTATATTCACCAGAAGTATAAAACATTACATGTCCCTTTATAAAGTAAAAAGAAAATACCATAAATTTGTGAGGGAAATGTTTTTATTCCTTGATTTTTGGGTTGCTGGAAAAAAAATAATAAATAATTCCTGACAATGACTGATATATTTGACTTCAGGACATCTCTGACTACATACATGCTGAAAATCAAACATTTTTACTGGATTAATTTACGTATTTTCCAAAGTGTATGATTCAACTTGTTCCCATGGTCTAGAGTTAAAAAAGTTTACAAAAAGTGCAATAAATAGTAATATTGAATCGCAATACTTAAAAATCACAATACATATCGTATCGGCACCAAAGTATCGTGATAGTATCGAATCAGGAGATATCACATCACACTTGTATTAAGTCACGATGGTACATGTTTGTCCTCAGCTACTGCTTCTCTGAGATGTCTCCAGTGTGCGCCGTCGTGGGAGGAGTTCTGGGACAGGAAGTTGTCAAGGTAAGCATTTAAACATAAATATATACAATCATATAGGAGACTCGTTACTCCAGGAATGTGATGCATTTTAGTACATTCACTCAGCTGTAGTAAACGATGGCCGTTCTGGTGTGAGAGGGAGTCAGTCAGCTGACAGGTGGCCACTCAGCTGGTTTCTGGGTCAGCTTCAGAAAGACGGCAGCGACTCTTCTTCTGTGTAGGAGTGATTTTCTCTGTGACCGCAGAGAAACTCAGTGTGACGCTCCGGCTGAAGCCTCTCTAAAGGGGAAATAATTTGAAAAGTCCTCGAGCTGAACAACATAATAAACTCATTGATATGTCAGCATATAAGAACATAATGGGACCATTAGTGGAAAACATATGACTGAGCAGAGACATTAACACTGTTTGCACATAGTATTCCCAGGGCTCTAGACTGCGACCAAAATGATCGCATATGCAACCTTTTTTTGAGTGTGTGCGAGTAAAATTTTTACCTAGTCGCATTGTGCGAGTGCACGATCATTACTATTTAGTAATAGCGTTGGATATTGCAGATGAAAGCAGTCCTTCCTGCACTCTCCTCTGTTCTGTGGAAACCTACAATGATGAAAATGATTGCACGTTTTGTGTAGCGCGCCGTTATTATTAAACCTCCGTGACAACATAAACACACACGCACACACACTGTATGCGCCCTATCCGTCCCACATGTACACATTCCCTCAGATTATAGATTAGAGCCCGACCGAGGTGGGATTTTTTGTGATATTTGGGAGTAAAAAGGAATTATTTTGGCCAATAATCCTTTCATACACTTCGTACAAAGTCTTACAAAGTTGTACAAAGTCTCCTACAAAAAATGACTACAACAACCTTAACCATAGCAAATAAAGTCATATGTACATATGATAACAGATAGTAACTGTAAATTGAAAAACAAGTATTCAAAAACAAGGAAGGAAGAAAAAAACAAAATATAAATAAATATGAAATAAAAATAAAATATACTTTTTTTAATTCATAGATAAAAAGACAACACCAAAACCACTGATGATAATAATATGTTTGCATCCTGTATGTTTGACACAGACAGACCCAGATCAGGCTAATCAATACGGAGATGCATCAATGCTTAAAGTTCACAAATCAATCATCCCTTCCTACGGGGTTTCACCATGAATGCTTAAATTGACAAGATCACATATGAGGAACACATAAATCCTCTTTTATCACATGTTTAACTGTGAAATGTGCCCGTTTGAGTTTGGTGAATTTCAGCAAAAAGGACATGTAATCTAACTATTCATTTTGATGTGTACGTTCATTAGTCTCCTCTGACGGGACTCACAGATTCCGTATGGTCACTGACGTCGTTAAGATTCATCTCACAGATAAAAACAGCATCATTATTTAATGCACACGCGTATATATACATATATATATATGTATGTAGAGAGAGAGAGAGAGAGAGAGAGAGAGAGAGAGA
>CAKAKR010061073.1:0-22236 GCA_916700685.1 Adelosebastes latens | reverse complement strand
GGGTTTCTTCAGTGCATGACCTGAATAAGATTTCACTGAGCTGACGAGAAACCACTTAATTTCTGAGCTGTGTGCACGGTGACCTGAGGATAAGGTAACGTGAGTTCAGGTCAGGGTAAGTGTGTGTGAGAGGGAGGGGACTGGCTGCGTTATTGTGGCACAATGCCAACCTTCCGTCTCTATGATGGTGATGAAACTCACTGCAACTGGCCGACTGACGTCTCGCCGGGTGAATCTGACTGATTTCACTCACAGAAAACTGAGCTCACCTTATGGGCTGAACTTAAAGGGTAACTCAGGTATTTTTCAACCTGGACCCTATTTTCCTGTGTTTGTATCTAAAGCTCGGCATACACTGTACGATTTTAGCCCATTTTGAGCCGCACGACTCATTTTAGATTCAGGGCGTCGTTTGCCGTGCAGTGTACGGGGGGACCGAGGACCGATTAACTCCTCCCGACCGGCCGTCAGACAGTCGGATGAACTCCTGACATGTCAGAAATTTGTGGTCGGCCGTCCACAAGCTCTCGCACAGTTGAAGCAGAACCACGAGCCGATTCCCAACGTCAGAGCCTTTTATACAGTAATCAGAGCGTAGCTATCAAGATAACAATGTACAACAGATAAACGTAACTATCTTACCTCCAATTCTCTGCAAAATGGACAAACCATACCGTCTACGTCTTCCTCGCTACCTGCGAGTCTTTTTTAGACGTTTCAGCAGACATGACGGCACAGATGATCAGCACGTTTCTGCTTTGTTAACATATTGTGACCCAAACAGACCTCTGCTAGCAAACAAACTTTACCTGCCTCGGAGCTTTCAAACTAATCTTTATTGAAAATTGTCAACAGTCAGAACGGCCCGCATGAGCTGACGGGACGTGTTTTTTCTCAATTTTACACAAACAGTGTGATCACTCAGGTCGTGAGCTTTGGCTTTACATCGCAAACAATCTGCTCGTACGGTAGGAGTAGGAGTTACACAACAACATTTCTAAACTCGTGCAGTGTATGCTCAGCTTTAGTGTCTAATGGGGACAACAATTATTGAAGTTGGTCCAGTATTGAAGGAGAGCCCTGTAACCAGCAGCCGCTGAACGAGCTGCGAGGGCAAGCGAGCGCGTGTGATGTCCTCTCAGACACAATCAAGCTGTTGTGGAAGCAGAACGGTAGTGTATATGTGTCACAATATGACCTTAATGGTTCATTAAATAAGTTTCCTTTGTGTTTTCCCTTCAGGCTCTCTCCCAAAGGGACCGCCCACACCGCAACTTCTTCTTCTTCGATGGTCGTAAAGGCAACGGCATGGTCGACTTCTTTGGACCAAACTAAACAGTTTTACACACAAATTCAAGTCCAGCAAACTTCTGTCTTTTCATCGTTTGTACCGTCAGATTATTTATATCAGTTCTTGCTCCACTAGTCATAAAATCAGTCTGTTGTTTTTTTTTTTTGGCGTTTGATCGCAAGAACACAGTGAGATTTGTTTTTTACATTTGCTAATAAAACATTGTTTAGTGAAATGATTCTGCCTCAGGTCTTTGGATTTATTAAACAATAACAATCATGTTGTTTTATGCCCGTATACCAGAATTTAGTGATGAACATCTGCCACGTGTAGTCACAAAATATAGCCGTAATTATTATTATGCTGCATTCATGTTGCTATTGTCTCTGAAAATCAAACCTGACAGTTAAATCATCGCAATCAAATCATACTTTAATTCAGTAAATACGTTTTTTTCCACTGACACATGCCAATTAGTACAAACTACTGTTGTGCACATAAGCAGATTAGGGCTGTCGAAGTTACTGCGATAATAACGCGTTAACGCAAATTTGATTTAACAACACTAATAAACTTTAACGCGTTAACGCAACTTGTGATTTTTAGGTTGTAGTGGCTCAGTTTTAAAGCTAGAGTGAAGATACTGGTATCATATGAAACTAGAAAAAAAAGGAATCCATTAGTACCAACCATGGCATACTAGCTTGTCAGGAAGGAGGTTAAATAACGCTCCAAAGTTATGCTAAATTTTGGCGAGGAAAAACTGTCATGGCCATTTTCAAAGGGGTCCTTTGACCTCTGACCTCAAGATATGTTAATGTAAATGGGTTCTATGGGTACCCACGAGTCTCCCCTTTACAGACATGCCCACTTTATGATAACCACATGCAGTTTGGGGCAAGTCATAGTCAAGTCAGCACACTGACACACTGACAGCTGTTGTTGCCTGTTGGGCTGCAGTTTGCCATGTTATGATTCGAGCATATTTCTTATGCTAAATGCAGTACCTGTGAGGGTTTCTGGACAATATCTGTCATTGTTTTGTGTTGTTAACTGATTTCCAGTAATAAATATATACATACATTTGCATAAAGCAGCATATTTGTCCACTCCCATGTTGATAAGAGTATTAAATACTTGATAAATCTCCCTTTAAGGTACATTTTGAGCAGATAATAAAATGTGCGATTAAATATCTTTAATTGATTGACAGCCCTAAATTAAATCAAACTTGTTGAGAATCTCAGTTATAGTACAATGAATCAGTGTGGTGGGTTTATGTACAGTCAGTCAGCGTCTAAGTTTTGAAGGGGAGAGACAGTAGATCGTCACATGATGCCTGTCAGTGTATGACTGTATTTGGTAATAACCTCTCAGAGCCCGGCGTGTGACTCACCAAACCGTCTCAGTGACGGAGCAGCGTTCAGATGTGCCTCGGGACAAACTCAGAGCACTTCCTGTCCTCTTCCTCCCAAACAAGGCCACAGCAGCCAGAGCAGCAGCTTCAACAACAACAGAGCATCACCGGGGGAAAACCAGCCGTGTGGTCCCGTGTCTGACCTCAGCCCCTGGGCGTGGCGGGGCAGTTGAACCTGTTTAACCTGCCAAACCTGTGAAACCTGAGCAACAGAGATGTGTTCTAAACGTAGATGGAAAAAATTACACTTATTTTGATGCAGTTTAACCTCTTAAGTGTTAACTACTGTGCGTGTTGTCAACGCTGCGCGGTTGCTGAGTCATTCTGCTGTTTAAAAATAGTTTCAGTATCAGATTATGTAAAAAACTTTCTTTTCATACTTAAGTAGGTTGATTTTAAATCTGAATATAAACGGCTCATTCTAAGGTAACAAATACACAATGATTCTTATTTTCAGGTGATTACACACTAATGAAAACATACTTATTGATATTATATTCCATTTCTGCTAATAGATCCCTCTAAATGTTACACACTGGTCCTTTAACGTTGTGTTTCAGTCATTTTTTTTAATTTGTCAAGTAAGCAGCCGTGTAATAAGCTGGATAATGTACAGCTAGTGGGTCATTGTTGAGAAATAAACGCCTTCAGGGTGATGAGAGACCCCTCCGCTGTCGGGGTTTATTTCACAAAAGTGACCGGATCGCTGTACATTATTGCTTACATAAAAAGCAAGAAAGACCACTTATGGGTGGTGGGTGAGGAGGTGGATGGGCCCGGCACACGCCGGACTTTTAACCAGGAGACCCGGGTTCAAGACCGTTGTTTATCAGTGTTTTGTTTTGTAAGTTACGTTAGTGACGTTTGTCATGTAACGATTATTTTTTTATTGACGTTTGTGACGTGTTTTCTGTAGTTGTTTCTGTACGTGTTTTACTTAATTTACATACTTATTTTAAGTCCAACCAGGGGTCTGCAACCTGCGGCTCCGGAGCCACATGCGGCTCTTTAGCCCCTCTCCACTGGCATGGAAATGAATAACTGTTTTCTGTTTACATTTTTTTTATCGTTGTTGTAGGTCTATGGTACGACGGTACGACGGAGTATTAGGGCCACATTGAGGGAAGAAAAAGAAATCTGAGATTTCGAGATTTAAAGTCATAATTTAACGAGAATAAAGTCACAAATTTAAGAGAAAAAAATCGTAGTATTATGAGAATAAAGTCAATATTATATATAATATATAATATAATATTTTTTTCTCGTAAAGTTATGACTTTATTCTCGTAATATTACAAATTTTTTCTCGTAAAGTTATGACTTTATTCTCATAATATTACGACTTATTTTTTCGTAAAGTTTTGACTTTTTTCTCGTAAAATTATGACTTTATTCTGGAAATCTCAGGGGTTTTTTCCCTCAATGTGGCCCTAATACTCCGTAGTACATTTCCACTTCGGCCCTAAATGCATTAGACTTATATACTATATACTTAGACTATAAACTGTGTTACCTTCATCACAATAATCAAATGTTTTGTGGCTCCAGACAGAATATTTTTTATTATTGTGACTAAAATGTCTCTTTTGATAGTAAAGGTTGCCGACCCCTGCCTTAAACTAAGTGGTTTTCTTGCCTGAACCTGTGGATGTTTGCGTGGCGTACAAATGACATGCAAAAAAGGCTAAAATGCATACTTATGACGCGTTAAATGTCCGGGTAATGTCGTGGTATTTATACAACCGGGTTGAATCCCTGTCTCTTGATAACATTCCTGCTGTAACTACATTGATTTCTACTTTCATTCCCTGACTTGTACTTGTGATGCTTTCGGCGGCTGCAGAAATGCGTGACAAGTGATTGAAATTAAGATGCGATTGTGTCCGTTCACACACTGGGTTCATTGTGAGTTCAACACAGAGAGTGAATGAGAACAGAGAGAATAAGAAAAGAATGAATAACTACGCATACTTCTGAGTGGTGTTTACAGCCGATTTAGGGAGAAAAGGAGAGGAGCTGTGAGGCAGCACTGCTCTTTTCCCCGGGATTAGGAAAGAAGATTAATTACGGAACGTCCCTTTAAGCTCATTCTGCCCCTTTAATTAAACCTAAACTCTTATCTGCCTACACACACATTCAATGCACTCTGCATGCACTCCTCATGCTGACTCTGCTCTACACTGTCTCTCGTTCTCCTCTCCATCTCTTTCTTCCATGTCCTTAAAATCTCTCTCTCTCTCTCTCTCTCTCTCTCTCTCCCCCTCTCTCCCACACACACAGTTAAATCCCTCCTGCTGTGTGGTCACTCTCTCCACTTAGCAGCAAAGACCAAGTGTCTGCTGTTGCGACCAATCAGATCCCTGATTTTGCTCCGAGGGCCGCCTGATTGGCTCGTTCTGCAGAGGAGTTTAAGTGAGGATAACTAGTCCCAATGCTGCCTGTTGACTCGGTAACAGACGAGTGTGTGTGTGTGTGTGTGTGTGTGTGTGTGTGTGTTTTCCTTATAAACCTATGAATTCTTGCCTTTGTTTATCTTGGAAAGATTCGTATTCCTGCAACTAACAGTTGTTTTTAATATTAATTAATCGGACAATTAATTTCTTGATTCATTGAATGATCATTTTGTCTATAAAGTGTCAGAAAATAGTAAAACAAAAAATACAAAAACAGCACAATATGGCATCCTTTATTTACCTTTATGTTTTACAAACTGTTACACCTCTGTGTGTATATATATATATATACACATATTTATTACTTCTCTATACATACTACTGTCCTGCTTACACCTCTCTCTCTCTCTCTCTCTCTCTCTCTCTGTCTATATATATATATATATATATATAAATACATACATATATATAAACATTTACATATTTATTACTTCTCTATACCTACCTTCTTCAACAAAATTACAAATTTACATTTACATGACTTTTTAATATTTACTTATGTTTATATTCAAGCCCTATATTTTAATTGCACTATTTTATGTCTTAGATTTTCGGGCTCAGTTTTAAAGCTAGAGTGAAGATACTGGTATCATATGAAGGAAGTTAAAGAGGCTAAATAACGCTCCAAACTTACGATAAAGTTTGGCGAGGGAAAAACTGCTATGGCCATTTTCAAAGAGGTCCCTTTGACCTCTGACCCCCAGATATGTGAATGTAAATGGGTTCTATGGGTACCAACGAGTCTCCCCTTTACAGACATGCCCACTTTATGATAATCACATGCAGTTTGGGGCAAGTCATAGTCAAGTCAGCACACTGACACACTGACAGCTGTTGTTGCCTGTTGGGCTGCAGTTTATTTTTTATGCTAAATGCAGTACCTGTGAGGGTTTCTGAACAATATCTGTCATTGTTTTGTGATGTTAATTGATTTCCAATCATAAATATATAAATACATTTACATAAAGCAGCATATTTGCCCACTCCCATGTTGATAAGAGGATTAAATACTTATCTGCTTTTAAGGTACATTTTAAACAGATAAAAAATGTGCGATTAATTTGTGATTAATCACGATTAAATATTTTAATCGATTGACAGCCCTAATAAAAAACAAACCAACCAGACAATATATAATTGATAAAGTAAATGTGATGGAGAACCATTGATACATTCCTGCTGTGTTACATTATTCAAGGCCTCTTTTAAAAGCATCAAAACATGTTTGTGGAGTATTTTGATGCTCGTCTCGCACCAGATTTTCATGTTGACCATCAGTGTAAACACTTGTGGTGTGTGTGTGTGTGTGTGTGTGTGTGTGTGTGTGTGTGTGTGTGTGTGTGTGTGTGTGTGTGTGTGTGAGTGTGTGAGTGTGTGTGTGTGTGTGTGTAGCAGCAGCGGCGAGGGTCTTGACCTCGTGTCTGTTAATCTGTGCTGCTCTCCAGATGTGATGGCGACCACAGCAGCGTCTGTCCATCCACTGTCACGCCAGAGGGCTGCTGCCCCGCCCCCAGACAGCCGCCAACATCTGTAAACATCTGCTGAGCCAATAAACTGCTGCTGTCTTCGCCTAAGAGCAGCGTCCCCCCAAAATGACATTTCCACAGTGTATAAACTCCTGTGGTTCTCAACGAATCGGGGTTGGGATCTCTTTTCTATGAATTTTATTTATTGAACCTTTATTTAATCCTGAGATAGCCTTTATTATCTCCTTTACATGACAATTTGAAGTTCCTAACAGGGATGCACCGATACCACTTTCCGTGGCCAAAGCGTCACCGGGGCGGACTGTCCTCAGTGCGGTCTGCAGCGATGACTGCAACCCACCCGACCCGTCTTGGAACACGGACCAAGGAGTATAACGCACGCGCGAGTCAGAGGGTGCAAGCAAAACCCCGTGGCGCAATGAAAGTGAGGGCCGGCGCGTGCCGGCTGAGGTGGGATCCCGGCCCAGCGTGGTCGGGCGAACCACCGGCCCGTCTCGCCCACACCGTCGGGGAGGTGGAGCGTGAGCGTGTGCGATAGGACCCGAAAGATGGTGACGAGAGGTTAAGGTCACGCTGACGGAAAGTGGTATCGGTGCCGTTGTATCGGAGACGTTTTGCGAGTACGAGTACATGAGCACAGTATCGGACCTATTCCCTACATCCCTATTCCTAAGTTAAATAGTTTCTGAGTTCTGCTCCGTAAACGAAAGTGTGACACGCGTAGCGCTATATACCCCCGACTATGTTGTTTAGGGCGTACAATTAAACATAATTAATTTCAGGTTTGTTACATGAAACAGGGTTATATTGTAACACAGATGTTTTCATATTTTATCAAACAAAAATTAAATATAAGTTCTTATAATATATAATGTAATTTATTTAGTTTTACATTCATATAACACATGGACTACATCCAGACATAAAACACCAAACAAGTGATTATAGTTCTCCTTATCTTTATTGTATAAAAAAGAAAAAAGTACAAAATTCATGTAGAAAGTTTACAATAGAAAAAAGTTGAAAAACAGCAAAATACACACTGCATGTGACCGACACTGAGCGTCGTCGATGGTGGGAGGGAGGCGACCCCAGAACCAGGACCCCAGAACGGTACTATGTGATGACAGCAAACATGGCCGACAGCACCGCTAGCAAACACGAATATACAAGCAGTAAAGGAGCGTCTACTGCAGCTAGCGTAGCTTGTTCTCTGCTTAGCGTCATGTTAGCTGAACAGGTATCATCAGGACTTTATACATCAGAAATGTTAAAAACAGTGTTTCCACCACAGCCAATCACTTCCCTGTTGAATGTTTGAGGCATTTGAAGTGTTAATAAGGGTCCACGTTTCAGTCAAATGTTTCCTGAAATAAAAGTTGAGCTACTCCACTAAGTGGGCGCTTTAATCCAAAGTACGTTACAGTACATGAATGTATATTTTTAGCATGTGTAGCACCAGTAGTGCAAATTCAATTTACAGAAATACCCGGTTGAGTTCCAATGAGAGTGGTTTTCAGTTCAGTCAGTTATTGCTAACAGTCTGATTTTGACTTATTTGTGCTTTAAAGAGTATAAAGGGAGTACTTTGGTACTTTTCCATCTCATCTGATATACACATAGAAAGCAAATACATCACTTTGTGTGTCTGGAGAGGTTTGTGGTGTCCTGTAATACACTTACTAGGGCTGTCAAAGTTATATTAGTTTTAATGGCACTAATTTCTTTAATGCAACTTGTGATTTTTAGGTTTTAGCGGGCTCAGTTTTATCATATGAAACTAGAAATACAAAGGAATCCTTTGGTACCAACCATGTCAAGCATACTTGCCATGAAGGAGGTTAAATAACGCTCCTAATTTACGCTAAATTTTGAAGAGGAAAAACTGGCATGGCCATTTTCAAAGGTGTCCCTTGACCTCTGACCTCCAGATATGTGAATGAAAATGGGTTCTTTTGTGTTGTTAATTGATTTCCAATAATACATATATGCATACATTTGCATAAAGCAGCATATTTGCCCACTCCCATGTTGATAGTATATACTTGACAAATCTCCCTTTAAGGTACATTTTGAACAGATAAAGAAATATGTGATTAATTTGCGATTAATCACAATTAACTATTTTAATCAATTGACAGCCCTAACACTTACATATTGTTTCCCATGTGTGCTTTATGGCCAAAACCTTTGTAAATAATAACAAGACCATTGCTTTAAAACATTTTAAACGATTGAGCCTTTCTTATCGCAAGCAGTGGACAAAAGGTACCGATTTATAATGCTGATTCTCTTACTTTTCAAAGTGATGTATCCACTTTCAGTGTGTATATCAACAGCTTTAGCTCCCATCTTATTCAATCTCTGTTTTAACAGTTACAACTCAAGTACAGCTTAATTCATAGTTTTGATCAGGAATGTAAGAAAACAAATAAATAATACATTATGTAAAAAAAAAAAGAGAAAACCAAAAAAACAACAAGCTACAGCTAGGCTACGTTACAAAATAAATTATGCTCTTAATATGAGCAATAAACATTTCCTCCCAAACTACAGTGAAAGTAATCGCACAAGCGAAGGGGGTCATTTTTACAAAACGTCATCAAATACTTTTTCAACAATCAAAAGATCCAAATTAATTTCTCTAACTCTTGGAATACCGTCTCAAATCCACTGGATTTAAATTCAAACATCTGTTGCCGATGGCCGCTCAGAAATACAAAATGATCTCCCAAACACGTCGAACTCTCTCGCTTTGATAAGTACTCTTAAGTCTCTATTAGTTCAGATTCATCGTCCAAAAGAATATTTACAAACTATAAACACTGTCGACACAGGCGGGCGAGACCCAGCCAGCTCCCAACACTGGCAGCGTGAACGGAGGAATATCCAGAGATGAAGCTGTTTCTGTCCTTAAATGACCTAAAACCACGCTGACGCTGGAGCAGTTGAGTGTAATTCAAATGACAAACAAAGCACTTGAAGAGTTTCTTTGAATGGGTGACTGATTGTCCCTGTTTTGGAGATTAGGCCTCAACAGAGCGCTGAGCAGGAAGGCACGTCGTATCATGAAATGAAGCAGATTGGGAGAGAGGTTCACGCTGTCGAATAACAACCGACTTTTCTTTTCTTTTTTCGTTTCCCTGCGATGCAAACACAGCGTCCAGTTTCACAGTTTATAAGAATAAAAGACACGACAGTAATACGCACACGTTCAGACGAGGGTCAAATCATGTTTTTACATAATCAAAAGGAAGAATTGGAGAAACCCGATCTCACGGGGAGTTGTATGAATACCACGACATTACAAGGACATTCATGAGGACGCTTTATAGGCTTTCGCATGTCATTTGTACGCCACGCAACAGAACTACGGCTGCAGTTCGGTTTAGGCAACAAAACCACTTATTCAGGTTTAGGAAAAACGTCACGTTTGAGCTTAAAATAAGTACGGAAACTAAGTCAAATACGTACGGAAACAGAAGTACGGAAAACACATGACACTAAGGGGCCGTACTAAGCAACTAAAACCATACGCCTTTTCAGGCGAACAGGCGGATGATATCTCTCCAATTTAAAAAAAAAAAAAGACACATTCTCCAGAAAAATAGTGACTGATATTAAATCAAAATTAAAAAGCTTTAGAAGGTTTAGAAAGCCAAATTTTGACGTATCTGTATTTTCCATTTTGCACTGATATCTCAGTACATATAACCTTTTTGTTTGACCCACGTCTGCCATGTACACACACACACACACACACACACACACACACACACACACACACACACACACACACACTGACTGAGATGAGCCCCGAGACAAAGACAGCGAAATAAAGTGGATTTTACAAAATATACAGGTAGGAAAGAGACCATCGGTCCGTCAGCTGCAGTCCGAACCAGCAGACTGACTGACGGAGGGACCGACAGACGAGGTCCAGGTTCCACAGGTAGCACCCTGATCCGGCCAACAGGTGGCGCCGACACCTCCAGCTGCTCATCTCGTCCTCCTCAAATTATTTGTTCAGAGAAAATGTTTTTGATTTCAGGCCGCGTTAATCCACCGGGTTCAAATGGACGACGAGTGCAGCTTGTTCCTTTCACTAGTAGCCACAGTCCGATGGCCAAGTCCTGAATGTATAAAGTCGCCATGGTAACCGGTGGTTTGCGGATGAGGACGTCTCGCTCTACGTGAGCCTGTAGAGAGTGCTGAGAGTCTGGCTGATGAAGTTGAAGAGTCCTCGGCAGGCGTCTCTCCAGTCCCGCCAGTGGGGGGCAGCGTGCTGCGAGAGAGACACACACAAAGACATGTTAGTCCAAATAAAACATTTATTGAATATCTGACCTTTTCAAGCGAGCCAAGATGCTAAAAAATGCGCATTTATTGACGTGACCTACAAATAGCTCATACAACATAATGGACACATAATTGCAAGTTCATGCAAGTCAATGCTGTTCCCTTTTGTCCCTGTTGGCATGTGAAGCAGCAGCTAAGGAAGACGGCTACTTAGATATCTACAAAGATGTTAGAACCTGTGAGTGTTTTAGGGCGCTTTCACAAGCCAACATTTAGTCTGTTTTAATCAAACTCTGGTGCGGTTCGTTTGGGCAGTTGTGAACGTGGTTATCGTACTCTGGTGCGGACCAAAACCAAAATGTGAGGGTGCAGGTCGTATCCACACGGACCCTCCGCCATTTTATACTTTTTCGTGGCGGCCGGCTGGTTTGTTTTGGTTGAAGGATACAGAACGGATATGACGTCACGTTACTTAGACTACAACAATAAAAGCAGTTAACTTCCTTCTACCTCCACATTGACTCAAACGATGTAATTATATATCGATTCTGGCATTAATTAATTAAAAAATCTATTTCAAAATCGTACGAAAAAAAAAAAATTGTGATAGATAAGTGAATCGATTTTTTTCTCACCCCTGAAATTTTGCCAAACATTTCAAAAAGAATCATTTGAAAAGAAAATAATATCAACCAGGGTGGAAAGGAGAAAAATCCTTGAAGCTGACTATTCAATTTCTCATTAAGACGGAGGAAAGATGATGTCATGTTTGGGGAGAGGAGTGAACAGGAGAAGGAAGTAGAGAAAGAGAAGCTACATGTGAGAAACACTGAACAAGAGGACAAACAAGTGTGTGTCTGTGTTAAAGATGCTCCTCTGAACTGCATGAACCTCACATGCTTGTGGTTAACCCTCCCTCCCTCCCTCCTCTTACAATCTCCATCCCTCCTTCTCTCACTTCCTCCCTCCTTCCTTCCTTCCTTTTGTTTGCTCGTTTAGAAAAAGTGTCTGACTGTGCTTTTGGCCCGGCTGCGTTGTAAACAACACACATAATTTCCCCTTGAGAATACAGTTTCTGTCAGACAGTTCAATGAGGGCAGTGATGCCAGAAACCTGCTGCACATGATGTCTGCAAACGGGGCTGTTACACCCTCATAAAGTGTGTGTGTGTGTGTGTGTGTGTGTGTGTGTGTGTGTGTGTGTGTGTGTGTGTGTGTGTGTGTGTGTGTGTGTGCAGTCCACGTCTGAGTCAAGACAAGGTGACGTCATCTTTGTTTATGTGCATGAGGCGGGAGGGCGAGGGAGAGAGAGAGAACAGTGGGGAGGTGATTGTGTGGTGGGGGAGGAGGTGGAGAGTTGCTGCCAACTCCTCACGCGATCTAAAGTACAGAGGGAGGGAGGGAGGGGTGAGATAAAGACATGACAATAAGAGGAAATATACTGTCATATAATCTGTGAGGATTGTTTTAATGTGTAAAGTCTTTCTTGTTGTTTTTAGGTGTTTATGGAGACAGTTTTCACACTATTGTTTCTGAAAAACTATTGTACTAATATATTAAACCCCTACAGAGAATGATAAAGAGTGGAACAAGAGTGACGAGGAAGGAAACTGTAAAATAAAAGAGAGAGGGAAAGAAGGTGAAATGGGAGGAAAAAAGAACGCCAGTTTTTCTGGAGAGAAGAAGGAAAGAGAAAGGAGAGGAGGGAGAAAGAAAGACTCTTTAGTTTGACTGTAATTTGTATAAACTATGTCTGTCAATCGATTTAAATATTTAAGCACGATTAATCGCACGATTGTCCATAGTATATCCTGATTAATTGCACATTTTTTTATCTGTTCAAAATGTACCTTCAAGGGGAGATTTGTCAAGTATTTAATATTCTTATCAACATGGGAGTGGACAAATATGTTGCTTCATGCAAATGTATGTATATATTTATTATTGGAAATCAATTAACAACACAAAACAATGACAAATATTGTCTAGAAACCCTCACAGGTACTGCTGACTAGCTCCAAACTGCATGTGATTATCATAAAGTGGGCATGTCTGTAAAGGGGAGACTCGTGGGTACCCATAGAACCCATTTTCATTCACATATCTGGAGGTCAGAGGTCAAGGGACCCTGTTGAAAATGGCCATGCCAGTTTTTCCTCGCCAAAATTTAGCGCAAGTTTGGAGCATTATTTAACCTCATGGTTGGTACCAATGGATTACTTAGATTTTCTAGTTTCATATGATACCAGTGTCTTCACTCTAGCTGTAAAACTGAGCCTGCTACAACCTAAAAACCACAACTGGAGTTAACGCATTACTATCGTGTTAACTTTGACAGCCCCAGAATAAAGATCAACACTAAAAAAAGAAAGTAAAATGAGAGAAAGACTAGCTCATGAATGACATCGATTCATCTCTCTCCCACAAGTATTGATATGTCCTCACGACTGCCTCACACACACACACACATGTGTAATTACATGTAAACTCACATGCTCATCCATGCAAGAACAGATAAGACAGCTGTGTGTGTGTGAGAGAGAATCAATGTGACTGCTGCGTTCACAGACACTGACAACACTGTACACATTCACCAGACCATAGAAATAGAATAGGAGTAGAACTGACATTGAACTGTTTTCCGGGGGTCATTTGAGTAGTTAGAAAAGGAAATGGCGATTGTTGTTAGTTGTTATGGTGACAACAGAACACATAAGTGTGCTTGCAGATCGCCAGGAAGAGAGTGGACGCAGCTCCCGGAGTCCGACACGTTCTCACTCCCAACTCGTCAAATACCGCGGAGACTGACGCACGGGGTACTCCTCTTGCGTTACTTTTGGACGGACCGGGGACGGCGTGTCAATATACGTTTGTTACATGCATAGTGTCCTTTCAAAATAAACTTCCGTTTAAACAAAGTAGCCTTACTTTGAAAATAAATAAGCTCTGGACCAGACTGATCTGCTTTCTCTCATCATCTAATCATTTTTTGTTTAGGTCCACCCATCTCTCTTTCAGTGTTCATATTAACTCATCATCTAACTGAACATACCATAAACTACACATCGAAGCCCCGACCCTCCTCTTACCGCTCTGTGGAGGACTCTGGTGTTAAATTCATCTCCGATGGCCCTCAGCTGGTGGGCCACCCTCCTGATCTCCAGCTCCTGCACTGCCTCTGCTCTGGGGGCTCTGTGATGTGGGGATGCCCAGGACGGGTGCTCGTTCTGGGGCAGCAGGTCCGGCAGAGGTCCCTGCTGGGGCTCCTCCTCTCTGTACGACTCTGCAGCAGAAAAAGACAAAATGGATTCAGAAAATAGCACACTAACAAAGAAAAACACATTTCTCCCTCATTTTATTTTTACCATTGTTTTTCCTCATGCTCTGACTCTCTGTGTCTCTCTTGAGAAGAAATGTTCATGTATGAAGAGACAGAAGCACTTCATTGGGTATGCAGAGCCTCTGGTTATGCTTAATTGATTCTCAACGAGCAGCGTACATTATTAGTTCAAGTCGGGGGGATCTGTGCACACAGTCACATATGGGCAGGCTGTACAGGCCAAGCTGCCAAGCAACAGAGACCTAAATAACACACACAGACTTCCCAGAAACCATCAGTCGCTTTCAGGCCGTTACTGATCATCAACGTTTACATTGAACTTTGGGAGTAATATACAGAGATAGATAAGGTTAAAATATTGTGTGGGCCACAGTGGGCTACCTCCGGGTCTGAGAAGTGAAGTCAATGCTGAAGTGCCTTAAACTTGCATTCTTTCTAATAGCCAGCAGGGGGCGACTCCTCTGGTTGCTAAAAGAAGTCTGATGGTATAGAAGTCTATGAGAAAACGACCCTACTTCTTACTTGATTTATTACCTCAGTAAACATTGTAAACATGAGTTTATGGTCTCAATCGCTAGTTTCAAGTCTTCTTCAATACAGCATGATGTTCATTTAGTAAATTATGATCCCATTTAGAGTCAAATAGACCATAAAGCAGGGGATGCTTTAGGGCGGGGCTACCTTGCGATTGACAGTTCGCTACCACGGCGTTATCCGGTCTGGGAGTTGTCCTTGTTTTCTTCCTACAACTCTAACCCTTTACAACATTTTGGTCGCCTAAAAATGTCCCTCTCGTGTAACTTCTGTTTGCAAAAAACCAAGAAGACGACGACCAAAAACCAAGATGGCAACGGCCAAAAACCAAGATGGTGATGGCCAAAAACCAAGATGACGACAACCAAAAACCAAGATGACGACAACCAAAAACCAAGACGGTGTCAGCCAAAAACCAAGATGACGACAACCAAAACCAAGACGACGACGACCAAAAACCAAGATGGTGACGGTCAAAAACCAAAATGACAATGACCAAAGACCAAGGTGGCAACGGCCAAAACCCAAGATGGTGACAACCAAAAAAAGTGGAAAAAGTGACTTTAAAGTTTATCATATTTGATGCAGAAATAACAGGAAGTGAATAAGGGAATTTCTTGACCTTTGACATTAAAAACATACCAAAAATATTTACTGTGGTTCCCAGTGTTGGTTGTTTAGTTCTCTGGCCACACACATATTTCTTAAGGAGCTTGATGGGCTGACTTATTTTCCTCTTCTTTAACTTGGGAGAGTAATCTCTTAATCTGCTTAATAAGTCTGGTATGGAGAGGAACTGTATGTGTGTTTGTGTTTGTTGTGTTTACAGACTTTTTTGAATTATTGAACTAAACCAACACTTTTTCTATTATCTCTCTCTCCATTTTATCATTTCTTTATACATGTAACACAAAACACATTTAAAAGCACTTCCCAAATTTAATTTCTTGTTATTTCTCTTGTTCGTTTGATTATCCATCTAACATTTAAAAAGTGTTTTATTATATTGCATTAAAATTAAATGTTTTTGAAGATGATTAGATAACCTGTTCTAACCTTTTCTATGATACTTGTTTCACAGCATTCCTGTGAAACGACCCCTTGTCTCTGTCACCGAGCTGAGCGCCCGCGGCAACCACAACTCTAGTTGCCACAGAAACGGACACCCCTGGCAACCACAGCATCTGCTTTGCTAGGAGGATTACAACTGATCCTTTAAGGATGCAGGTGACTAGACGGAGACAGAGATGGAGATGGAGACAGAGAGAGAGAGAAAAGAGAGAGCGGTAGAAAAAAAAATAACAAACGGGAAAACCCTGGCTTGTTGCCAAGGCAACTCGAAGGCAGCACTCTCGGAGACGTCTCTATGCGATTGGCCGGCAGAGTCGGGGGCTGAGCTGTGATAGGGTGGAGGGAGGAAAGCGGGCAGGGCTGAGGGTAAACCTGTCTGTTTGATAGGCTGACAGACGGACAAGGTGACAGAGACCAGTGTGACCAGTTAAATATGGGAGGCAGCAGAGACTGGAGGGGGACCTGGTTGCCGGGTGGAGGGGTGGCATTAAAAATCAAAACAGACTAAACCAGATAAAAGCTTAAAGCTGAGCTGGATAACTAACGTTACTTATGTTGTTACTTAACTAACAAAATGACTAATTAACTGACTGATTGACTAAACAAATAATTGACCTACATACTGACAATACAACCAACTAACTTGACAACCCGACGTGCTGGCAAGTTTACAGATTATCTCAATAAAGTGACATTGATTATCAACTAGGGCTGTCAATCGATTAAAATAGTTAACCGCAAATTATTCACACATGTTTTATCTGTTCAAAATGTACCTTAAAGGGAGGTTTATCAAGTATTTAATACTCTTATTAACATGGGAGTGAGCTAATATGCTTGCTTTATGCAAATACATTAAAAATACATACGTATAAAGCAGCATATTTGCCCACTCCCATGTTGATAAGAGTATTAAATACTTGACAAATCTCCCTTTAAGGTACATTTTGAACAGATAAAACATGTTTGATTAATTTGCGATTAATCATGATTAACTATGGACAGTCATGCGATTAATCGCAATTAAATATTTTAATCAATTGACAGCCCTAGTTGTTTTTTACCATTATAAACTTGTTTTTATTACTAGTATTATCCTTTTTCTTTTTTTAATCTCCTTATGACTTTATTATTTTCTTTTCACTCCTGTTTTAATACCTGTTATTGATTTTACTCCTGTAAAGCACTTTGAGCTGCATTTTATTTTATTATTATTATTATTATTATTATTTAGTGCCTGAATCAATCAATCAATTTTATTTAAAGTGCAGAATCACCATGCAGCATGGTCCCAATACACAATTCAAAAAGAATACATAGAAGGAAACTGACAGACAGCAAGCACATAAAATAATACATTAAAAGTAAAGTGAATGACTAATAAATTAACTAACTGATTAATTACAGTATCTGACTAATTAATTAGGAGACTCGTGGATTATCTGACTATCTGATTAACTATGTTGCTGAGTAGCTAACTGAATAATTAACTTACTTACTGACTCTAGATAACAGACTAACTGACTGTGTGATTAGCAGGCGGACTGAGGAGCCTGATTAACGAACTGTAAGTCTGACAAACTAAACAAACTAAAACTAGCTGACTAAAGGTGAGATTCCTGAGAAAACTGTAGCCTGACTGAACGGCTTAATTTAAGTATAACAGCCTGGCTGAATGGAGGAAATAAAGCAGACTGTTTCTGTGACTGACTGCAGTCAGAGGACATGTCTGAACATGCCCGAGATAGACAGCTGACCTGCAGCTGAGAGAGGAGGAGAGGAGGAGAGGTGGTGGGGGTAAATCATCTGTTTACATTGTTGCAAATCTGTCACAACACAGCGGCTCAGAGCCAAAAGTAAACCTGCCTTTCCTGCTGCCACCTGAATTTCCCTTTCTACCGCCTCCAAATAACCCTCCAGGATACTGAAGTTCAGATTGAGTCTACATGACTCATCCTATGATAATAAAAAGTGTCTCACTCTTCACCGAACTCAAAAAAACAAAGAAATAATTAACTCCTGCAGCCGAAGGGAATCATTCACTGACAGTGATTGTGGCACTTTAATGAGAAGAAATAAACTGCTGGAGCTGGAGGCATAAATTAACAACTCACAGTTCAGCTTTTATTCCCCAAATTCTAAAACAATAAAGAGTACTAGCTACTTTAATACCTCTCTTTGACGATGTACAGCCAAGAAACCGATGCAACGTCCATGATTGTAAAATGTTTCTGTCAATTAATCCCTAATTTGAGTCAAAAGGAAGTATTTTATATACCAATTCCCATCAGCGTCATTGCAACTAGCGCTGTACAATTTATCAAAATTTGATCAAAATCACTGCAATTTTCAAATCGCATGTCCTGCCCTACACATCATATTCTACAGACTAAAGAAAACATCTTTGTTTAGTACAGATCCCTGCAAAAATCACACAATAACCAATGTTTTTCAATGAAAATGGGAATAATTATGTAAAAATTATCATTCTCTCTAATATCACAAATCATATCGCAAGTGCAATTTGAGTCAAAATAATCGCAATTAGATATTTTTTCAAAATTGTACAGCCGTAATTGTAACCGTCCCTCCTCAGACAGACAGACATTGTTCATTGTCTGGTGAATAAAACAGGTTTGAGCAGTTTTTATAGAGTGCTACAGGAATGAGTCCTAAAACCTGGAAATGAGTTAGCATTTTATCACTTCTGGTTCTCTCATCTGGAAGTCAATGGGTTTTTTTAATGGGTTTTCAGTCAGATGCCTGAAATAAGGTCTATGGTTAACACGAGCTGAAGAGATTTTAACGTTTTGTTCTACGACATAAAATACGTCGGTAAATATCCCACTCGATAATTTTGAAGCTTTTATATGTCTTAAAAAAAGGTGGTTGCTAACAAGTGGCTAAATGAGACTACTAAACGCCATCACGACGACTCGTCCTCCTTCACAGCCTCGTTGTGTATACTCGCGCTTATGCGACCGTGGTGTAGTTTGTTTATAACCTAACGTTAGCTTTTTACTTCTGGCGATTGCATTCACACTTCAAAAATAATAAAAGTGGTGTTTCATTTGTGGAGATTATCTTTTCTTGCTGAACAAAACGTGAAAGTATCCCAATGGAAAAATCCCATCGGCTTTTTGATGCTAACTTCCTGGTTGGCCTACAAAAATTCGTCATCCCTGCAGCAGCACTCTATTGTCTGTGTAGCTTCACAATGCAGCAGCACAGTGGTCTGCTGGTTATAAGGCCTCATGTTTATCCCTGTGACGATCGTAACACATCTCCTCAACACATATCCCCCATCAACACTGCCCAAACAGACAGTCATAGAAACTCAGCCGCGGGCGCAGCAACACACACCTAACCGATACTCTCCTGCTAACTGCTAACTCTCATGTTTATTTAAGGGTGGAGGTCTGAAAGGCAAACTGTGCTGTGTGGCTGAGTCACATCTTTTCCACTGCTTGTTCTTGCAGCGTTGAGCGTTCGCCATAAATCACTGCTGGCTCTGTTGTAGCTCGCTCTCTGGCAGCTAAATGATTACTGATGTGCTTGGTGTTATAACATTTGCCCCTTTTCCCTGTCTGTCAAAACAAAGTGAGAGCTAACCCACATGGTTTTAATGACACTCTGCTACAAGTCACGTCCTGTTACTATACATATAAGATTTTGTATCCTCCTCTAAGCTTTGTTTTTATCATCCCAATTGTATAAACTTATGACTTTTTTCTTTAATTATAAGTGAATACTATGATCTTACCTGATTGGTGTCCTGAGAAGGCACTGGGTGCAACTGCTCCTCCGCCCCTCTCTTCCCTCCGATTGCAGAGCGGCGACCGAGGAGGCGTTGGTGATGGCGATAACGCGGGTAGCTGCTGGTGAGTCTGGGGTTCGTCCTGGCCCTCTGGGTGGGGGTAAGGCAGCGGGCACGACAGATAGAGAGTCTGCAAAGGGTGCAAATGGTGGTGGTGGTTGTGGTGGCGGAGGTGTATGGCACTGGTGCCTGTCCCAGAGCCAGTGGTGATGGTGGTAGTGGTGAGCCAGTTGTAGAAGGGGCGAGGAAGCTCCATGCTGCAGGTGTTGTGGCGAGGAACAGGGTCGTTTCCTCCACTTCCTCCAGTTTCCGCGACGCTCTCGATGGTCTCTGCACGGGCCATCTCAGTAGTAGTCTAAAACACACACAGGCATGCACATTAGAGTTGTCAACTAATAAATTAATCGCCAACTATTTTGATAATCGATTACACGATTTGAATAATTTTCTGTGAAAAGAAAAAGTCAAAATTCTCAGATATTTGACTTAAATGTGAATATTTTCTGGTTTCTTTATTCCTCTATGAGAGTAAACTGAATATATTTGAGTTGTGAACAAAACAAGACATTAGAGGACATCATCTTGGGCTTTGGCAAACACATTTTACCATTTTCTGACATTTTATAGACCAAACAACTAATCGAGAAAATAATCGACAATTAAAATAATCGTTATTCGCAGCCCTAAAGAAATGCACTTATGTAAATACATTACATTACATTCATTTAGATAAGTAAAAATCCAAAATAATAAATTATAAAAACAAAAATATTTAATAAAATATCTGGTAATCAAAAATTGAAAAAAGAAATAAAAAATATATATATACTAAATATTTGCCACAGATTGGACTTGTGAAAAAATGAGTAAAAACCCCAAATAATAAATAATAAAAAAACAAAAATATTTAATAAAAAATACATAATAATACATCTAGTAATAAAAAAAAAAAACAGAAAACAAATTGTAGGTTTACTTGACAACAAATTCACCACAATAAAAGATAAAGATAAATATAAATATAAATAAATAATGCTAATTTTCACACCATTGTTTGTTCTTTCTCCACCACTTTGACCCACCAACCAGCCAACCTGTCTATATATGTTCTTCTTCCGGCCGCTAGGGGGCGGGGCTGCTGCTCCTCTTCCTGGGAACACGAGACTTGTTTGTAAACAGCCCGAGCACGAGGAGAAGCGGACACGCGCGTACAGGAGCAGAGCGAGCGAGCCACGCGAGGTGTCTCTCTCTGACCGTTTTTTAACGGCTGTAAAATATCAACGTTCAGAATTTCAAAATAACGGTCAGAATAAAACACGTGGAGAAATAAAATAACAGTTGAAGCTCGAAGTTTAATCCGTAAAAAGAATAATTTAAGGTGTTAAAAGGTGTTTTTTGACAATTCCTCCGGTCTTAAGGGCACTTACTGCCGCCAAACACGTAATATTTATACATCGACGTGTCTAAACTTCATTTTATGACGTTTTTTCGCTGTAAACCTGTTATAATAATGTAAAATAAAGCATTTTAAAGTAGGAAAGTAGCCTGACAGCTGGACACATGATGCAACTTTAAGCTGTCAAATTCTGTAGATGTAGATACAACACAAAAAATAATAAGTACAAAAAAAAGCTTAAAAAAACAAATATATACTAAAAATTGGCCACAAATTGGACTGGTGAAAACTATGTAAAAATCCAAATAAATAAATAATGAAAATATTTAATAAAAAAATACATCTAGTAATCACAAATTGAAAAAAGAAATAAAAAAGAAATATATACAAAACATTTGCCACAGATTGGACTGGTGAAAAAATGTGTAAAAACCCCAAAATAATAAATACTAAAAACAAAAATATTTAATAAAAATTAAATAATAATACATCTAGTAATCAAAAATAAAAATAAAAACTATACTAAAAATGTGCCATCATTTAAGGTGTTAACAAGTTGTTTTAGCCTGACAGCTGGACAGATGATGCAACTTTGAGCTGTCAAATTCTGCAGCAATAAAATAAGATTAAATTAATCTATAATAAAGCACTTACTGTGTCTCTCTGGAGCTCCGTGGTGAGGCTGTCTGCAGGTCAGAAACCGGCCGGAACAGGTGCACATCAGACGGGTAAAAATGAGCCAAAACAACCGGCGACAAGACGATGTTAAAGTCCACTCCGGTGACAGATGTGTCATTCCATGTCAAGTTTCCCGGTTTATGATTGTTTCGGTTTATATTCAGCTTCTTTTTCTGTTAAATTAACCCATCAAAACAAATAAAATACCGACGAGATGAACGGAATAACGGAGCAGCTGGTAGTCGGTGTTCCTCTTCTCTCTCTCCGGCGTGTTTCAGTCTGAGCGGTTCACTGCTGCTGCTGCTCTATTTATCAACAAGAGCTGACATCCGGGGGAGCATTTTCAGAATAAAACCTCAAGTGAACATTTATTGAACCCAGTGGGGAAATACTGGTGTTATGGTTGAAATGGTTGAAAACTGGTGTACTGGTGAAATAATGGTTGTTTAAATAT
>CAKAKR010061072.1:40365-147716 GCA_916700685.1 Adelosebastes latens | reverse complement strand
CCGAACTGCATGTGATTATCATAAAGTGGGCATGTCTGTAAAGGGGAGACTCGTGGGTACCCATAGAACCCATTTTCATTCACATATCTTGAGGTCAGAGGTCAAGGGACCCCTTTGAAAATGGCCATACCGCAAGATATGTGAATGAAAATGGGTTCTAAGGGTACCCACGAGTCTCCCCTTTACAGACATGCCCACTTTAAGATAATCACATGCAGCTTTTTGCATGCAGTACAAATGTGTTTTTGCCTATTCTAAAAATGGTGTATCCCGATTTCTGGTGTTCTTTATACCATGAAAAATTAGATTTTAAAAAATTGCAATATATCGCCTTGCTTACAGAATCGCAATATATTGCAATATAATGAATCGTAACTCCTGTATCGTGATAGCCTACGTATTGTACCGCCAGATTCTTGCCAATCATCAACACGTTGCTTGTTGATTTAAGCATTTTGAAGTGTTTGAACAGAGGGCAGATGCTTGTTTTTGCTGGTGAGGATAGTCTCCTTAGAAGAGTCCTTGTGTGAGAAATATTTCTGTTTGGTCTTTGTAGTTATAATTTTCATCTCAAGCAAACATAGTTTTCCACAACATACAGCATCTTGTCAGACCTGCAAGCGTTGTGTGTTTGAAAAACACATTAATAGCTGACATTGAATCAAATAATTGTTATAAATTGTTAAAGTTTATAAGCGAAACTTACATGCTTGTGGCCACGTCATTAAGCTAAAACGTACATCACATTCCCATGTTCTATTTGTTCTTTGTACTGTAGTAAAATGCTCGATCGAGAGTTTTAAACAGAGAGACCACACAAACCCCACCCATGGCCTGGTACGCAGGTGATCCAGTCATATCTGTGATGGGTCCTGCATTATTAGCTATTTTGTGGCCTTGTCTTATGGTACACATCCACAGGGGCGTTTTTGAATGCGAGGGATTGCCTCGCTTCACAGCATTGGACACTTGATGGGCTGCCACTATACACAAGGCATCCAGCTCCTGATTGGAAACTTTCCCTCGTGGGCTGCTGCTCCCAGTTTTCAAACTGGAACCAACATGGCGGCTCATTTGGAAACTTTCTTCTCTTATATCACGAAAACAGTTCACCGAAATGTGTTTCTGAAAACATTTTATGCGAGAAATATGTCACGCATTTGCTGAATCTGTCTTTAATTTGGGTAGACAAGGCTTAGTTTAAAAGTGTCTCGGGAGTTTCCAGAGGTGGCGAGTCGTGTCAGACGCCCGTGATTTACGTAAAGTAGCCTAGACCTCAACTTTATGCAAATGAGGAGCGGCCAACGTGACGCCCCCATGGATGTATAAAGAGAACTGGATACAGCATTTGAGGTGGGCTCCCGTTCATTCCTATGAGAGTTGCTCAGTGGCGCATGAAGCCAAAATGGCTCGACTACCGAGTCATAAATTCACCTAAAAAAAATTATCCGCTGAGTTACAGACGTCTCTTTCCCAATGCAAGTCTATGGGAAAAAGTATTTTTGGGCCCAATGGCATCACGTGACGGACACGGAAGTTGTAGTACCGCCGTTTGGCAATTACGAAAATTTGTATCAAAGCCCGGCACACTTCCTGAGGGCTTGGACGCCCAATCTCTCGAATCACTCCACCATGCTACCAGAATGCATTGCACGGCTGCTTACATAGACAATGAATGAGAAACGTGGAAAGGACGGAGGCTGTGGACCATTACGGAAGGACTCTATGTCAAAATCTAGTTTTAAGAGCTTTATTATGCTAGTTTCCTAATACAGTTGTGTTTAATGAAATTACCACAGACAAAGTAAGCATTTATTCAAGCATAGGAGCACTGCATGGTTGCGCTGGACTTATCGGGAACTAGGAGGTGACAAGGAACGTACACATTGCACAGAGGGCCAGAAGTGGAGTGTTAGTAGGGGCCAAACGGGGGGTAAGGTGGTGGGGGATAGGGAAGAAGAAAATATGGAATATGAAATGTATGGACATAACCAGAGCAACAGGGCCACCTGCCACAGTTTGGGTGAGTGATGTATAGTGCGTAGTAGAGTATAGACCTCTGGTCAAAGAGCACACGTGGCATTCAGTCAAATGAAAAAGAAAATCTTGTTTTTAAATGAAATTTGAGAAACTCTTTCCGTAATCTGCGCTTCTTGGTTTGACCAAACACATATGACTGAAACAAATGGCACATAAATAGTTCCAGGAACTATGAAGCCACAGGATTGTACTCCAGGACTAAACCACTAAACCAGGAATTAAAGTTTCCCTTTTATGTCAACCCCAGAGCACCAGGAAGAGACAATTCTCCTAAAAGATCACTTGAATCTGCTGCTCCGCTTTGGCTTTACAGAGCTTTATAATATAAGAAACTCATAACAAGTTTCTTATAAGTGCTTAAAAATGTCGAACACTAAACTTGTTTATGATGCTATGATATAATGTTATTAACACATAATAATGTTAATAAGCATCTCATAAGAAGTTATAAGGGCCTTATTACTTATTGAAGGGACTGTTTGTAACTTTTTACACGTATAAATCTACCGGGTCGGTGTCCCATGCGTGCTCGCATATGCGCAAATATGCGAGAATGAGAATATCTAGTGAACGTACCGTGGACGTTTGTGCAGAAATAAATGCTGCAGCTCCTCCAGACCAACAGAGGTTTCCCGTGTCTTATGAAGTGATGGGGCTCCGCAGCGAGTTACGTTATCGTCTCCAACCGGGTGCCGGTGTCTCCTTGTTCACTCCGGCCACGGTCGGAGACGATAACGTTTGTCTTCCTGCTTCAGCCCCGCTGCTTCAGCCTCCGGGAAAAGCCAACACTAGGATCAGCATTGATTCATGGAGAGACCTTCGTCTGGTCAGCTAACATTACTGCCAAGCAGGTGAAATATAGTGATATTGTGGTTTTAGCTGACATGTGTCGCCTCACTGTTTTGAGCGATGCTCGTTCATGTCTATTTAGAGCGAGCACAAGCGCGAGCCCGACGCTGACTTTCGTTGACTTAACGGCCACAGGTGTCACTGTTAACAAGCATTTCTGAAAGTTACAAATAGTCCCTTTAACTAACGTTTATTACAAAGACCTTAATATAAAGTGTCACCGAAAAAGGTTTTATTTTATGAAAAAGCAATGTTTTACTGTAGATTATGCCATCAGATTGGAAAAAGCTTATATGTGTTGAGAATTTTTGTCATTTAATTTGTAGGACATGTGGACCAGGAAGTATTTTATTTTACCATATGTAGTGTATTTATTTAACTGCAATAATGGTGGATTTATACTTCCTGATATTAGTCAAGAATCTAACAGTAAGTGCAATAACTCCCTCTGAACAAACAACCACTCACAAATCTCTGCTGCCTATCAGCCCCATTCTCTCAGTCAGGTGAAGCCTCGAGGCCCCACTGAGATGCAACACACAGAGAGGCGGTGTCAGAGCACCTGCTGGATGGGCTGAGCGAATAAAAAGAGGGAGGATGGGACTCCACAGCTGACAGAGAGGAGATACAGGTGCGTCAAAAGGTAAGACACTGCTGCTCAACTCAACTGGATTCAGCTGCGGCCAAAAAGACCTCTAATTGACTTAAACTGACTCTTTTTTTTTTTTTTTGCGCAGTCTTTACAGATGGCAGTAGCATGTGCAAATTCTGCATTTGTGATTATTTTAATTATTTAAAAAGAATTGATTTTATATTTAAAATGTGTGCGTAATTGGTAGCATTTGGCTTGTTGTGCCCATTTGGAACCCAAAAAAAAATAATTTTATTCTCTTATTCACACAGCAGCTCACAACAAGAGCATGTTCAGACTTGCCAACAGCATCTCTTCTGATCCCTTACATGTTTTAAATGTTTTAAATGGGGAATATCAACTTCTGCCCTCCAAGAGGCGTTTCAGAGTCCCTACATTTAACCGCATCAGGCTAAAGAAGGCTTTTGTCCATCAGTCCATCTTGTTGCGAAATAATAATGAATGTGCTGCTAAAGACATGTAAATCCAGAGGACAGATGGTAATTTTGTAATGGGTTATGTATGAATAATTGTGATGTTTTTTGTCTGATGGGTCTTACTTGTCTGTCTGTTGGTAACAGCATGTCTATTTTATATGTACTATCTCTCAAACTGAGCTGCCTATGGATGCAAAATTAATTTCAGTGCAAACTGACAATAAAGTTGTATCGTATATTTTACATGGCTATTTTCTTTTCGAGGATTTAAAGCATTTGTTTTGAACCCATTTTGGTGATTGAATCTTTTTTTCTGTTATTTTTTTTAGATGAACTGGTTTGTAGCTGCGCTCGCTCTGTGCGTCCTCGTGCCCAGCGCCCACTGTGCCACAGGCACCGTCGGTATTTACACTTATTTCTTTTTCATCTTGATAGATGTTGATTCTTTTGCAGACTGTTTGTCATGAGTGAGAGAGAGAGAGTAACGAAATACTTTTTTTTTTCCCCCACCTTCTCCAGCCTGGTGTTACCATGATCCAACCTGCAGTGCGTAATCTCCCTTTATCTCCAAATGCAACATCTTAATTGCTTCCTCTGCAGCTACTAAAAAGTCTTCTTCCTATTTATAGATGACACTACCTGGGCAACGATTTCTACTAAATTCTGCAATGGGAGTCGACAGTCTCCCATTAACATCGTCACAGCAGATGCCACAGCTGACTCCTCACTGACTGCATTCACCTTCCATAACTTCAGCAGAGCCTCCAACCTGAAAACCATCACTAACACTGGCAAGACAGGTGAGGAGTGTGTGCGTGTACAGAAACCCTCTTAAATGCTGCTGGATGCTTTAATTACATTTGGTTATGTAAGAATTATACACTGTAAAAAACAACATTTGTTCAAGAAATTTTATATTTTGTCTGTGTTTCAAAATGACAGGAAAAAAATTAAAAAATAACGTTTCATTTGTGATTTATATGTAAATGGTCTTAGATTTACAGTATTTTTTGTAATCATAATTATCTGTATTTAAGCTTTTCTTGATCATTTTTAAAGATAATTATTCTGTTTTTTTAGAGGTTTATGACTATTTTAACAATTAATTTATGTTAGAAGAAAAGGATTTCATGGAATTCTAAAAATATTTCTTGTAAAAATACAGATTTTTTTTTTGCATTTTTTATGTAAATTTGGGCTTTTGCAACGTAAAATTACATGTTTCATTTGTGATTTATATGTAAATGGTCTTAGATTTACGGTGTATGACTATTCTAACAATAAATATATGTTAAAAGTAAAATATTTCTTGTAAAATTACAGTAATAAAGGCTAATTATATAAAGATAATTGCTGGGGTTTTTTTACAGTTTATTTATGTTAATTAACGGACAGTATTTTTCCGTTTTTTAACAGACATTTTCTGGCGCCCCTGATGCCGGAAAATTTCCGTTATTTTACACTTTTTTTTTTTTTTTTTTTACAGTGTAGTGGAGCGGATAACATCCATTTTTCAATCAAATCGTGCAAATAGTGATACAAGCACCAAATTTGGCATGATGATTGCCGAGGGGGTCACTAAGCAAATATAAGCGATTGGCCACTTGAAAATCCAAGATAGCGGCCATTTTTCAAGATGGCCGCCGAATTGACCTGCTGATAATGATTTCTCTTATAGAAATTCATCTACTTGATCGATTTGAGTGATCTTGGTGTCAAATTATGTTTTCTGGCATGCTGGATCTAATTTTGATAGTTTTAACAATTTTTAACTGCAATATGGCGGCCATTTCTTTCAAGATGGCTGTCAAATTTACTCGAAGAGAATATTTTTCTTAAGGAAATGCATGGTCAATCTGAATGTGTGATATAGAGTTATATGTTTTCTGGTATGCTTGATCAATTTTTTACAGCTTTAACATCCTCCATTAGTTTGTTCTTACTTTCTGGCCGTCCGCTGAGTCTTTGCTTTGTGGTTTTTGCGGCTTGAGAGTCCACAGTTCCAGTTCAAGCACCTGGTGTTGGATATGGAGCTGGTCATATTCTTGCTTATCCGGTCTTTCAGGGAAGGAAACTTTGGACTACTGATCCCCCTACTCGACCAAGTAGATGAATTTCTATGAGAGAAACCATTATCGGCTGGTCAATTTGGCCGCCATCTTGGATTTTCAAGTGGCCAATCGTTCATATTTGCTAAGCGTCCCCTCGGGAATCATCATGTCAAATTTGGTGCTTGTATCACTATTTGCATGATTTTTCCACTATCTGCTCCACTATTACATGGAATTTCTTTTGGTGTGGTCTTTTATCCTACAAGTAACTGCAACATCTGGTCAATGAAAGCCCTTTTTTTTTTCTCCTGTTTCTCGCCAGTTTTGATTTTAATAGTCCATTCTGTTCCCCCCCCCACACTCTTCCAGTCAAAATCTCCATCGCCAGCGGTGTTGGGGTTTCAGGAGGAGGCCTGTCTGAAAGATACGACAGCCTGCAGTTCCACTTGCACTGGGGTAATGGCAGCTCTATCCCTGGCTCTGAGCACACTCTGAATGGCAGGCGCTTCCCCATGGAGGTAGTGCTCTAGTCTTTGTTTCATGTTCAGCTACAAGTTAGAGAGGTTTACCATTAAACTCATTCAAATATTGTTTCCTTTACTTCACCCCCCTCAGCTTCACATTGTAAACATCAAGAGCCGTCATAATGGGAACATAACTGAAGCTCTCGCAGACTCTACAGGACTTGCTGCTCTTGGTTTCTTCATTGACGTGAGATACATTTTAATATATTTAAACTATGTCTCAAAACTCAGTGCTCTATGTATCAGCGTCTTCTTTAACTCTTAAGTTTTGCAAAAAGTAAAATGAAGCTTTTTAAAAGCTTTCTGCATCCTGTTTCTGTTCCAACAGCATCATTTAGGATGTTCTCTGTAGTTTAATTTGTCACTCCACTGTTTATTTATTTATGCCACAACCCTCCCATGAAGCATTTGTTCCGTCCGTTAAACAAATCTGTGCACTTTTCAGGTAAGGTCAGGGTCAACTGGCCAACCTGCAATCTGGCAAACCTTGAGCACCTACCTGGCTAACATCACAAACAGCGGTAAGGAGAGATTTCACTCTTTGATCTAATGTTTGTGAATAAAATGTTACAGTCCCTTCAGAGGCCGTATTTCTTGCCCTCAGGTGACAAAGTTACACTGGCAACTGGATTGACACTGGATGATTTCCTGGTCGGGGTGAACCGCTCGAGTTACTACCGCTACCTTGGCTCCCTGACCACCCCCACTTGTAACGAGGCTGTGGTTTGGACTGTGTTCAAGGACCCCATCTTAGTCAGCGCAGATGTGGTGAGTTTCTTTTTTTTTCCTGGTGTGAAGTACAGGGACCGGTCAGCACAAATGCTCTTGATGGTGCTTCACTGTAGCTAACTGGCTTAATATCTTGTTTCCAGATTAACTGTAGCTAACTGGCTTAATATCTTGTTTCCAGATTAACCTCTTCAGCAATACGGTACGCGTCTCCAACAGCTCATCACCTCTTGCCCGCTTCACCTACAGACGCAACCAGCCAGCGCAACAGGTCACAACACAGCGTAACAGCACCAGCTCTAGCTCTAAAACCTGCTACTCTCTGGGGCTGATGGCCCTGAGCCTCGTTCTGGGGAGGAGTTAGAGCCAGTAAAAGGTTGTGGTGTCCCAGCAACTCATGGTAGTGCTGGTAAACTTGTTTGCAATGAGGATACACCCTTTTTTCCAACATCATTTGTCCCCCCCCCCCCCAGAGGTCCCATCTGAGCAAAATTGAGCCTTAACGCCACAAGAACTTTGCTTTCCTGTCTATATACTTATAATGTTATCATGAAAACATAATAAATGTGATGATGGCTGCCTCGCTCCTATGCGGTTGTCCATCGTAAACAATTATTTATCCATAATCAGATTTGAATCTGTTGTATGCATGCTTGCTTAATTGATTTATGTTAAACATGTCTGTTTCTCAGCTGCCAAAGCTTCTTTCACGTACCTGAGAAAAGTGATGCACTGAGTTTACTGGGTAGATGTAGTAATGGTAGTTTAGAAATCCAGCAATGTAATCTGAGTGTCAGCATTAAAATCTGCCGGCAAGTATCGGTCTGGAGAGTTCAAACTCAGGTCTGTACCAATTAATAGTTAGAGATCATGATTAAATCTTTAATCTTTTATTGTATTTTTATATTCTTATTTTGTTTTTATTATATGCTTTTATTTTGTCTTCATCGGTGCCGATACTGTCGGCATGAAATGTAGCCACGTTGCCAAGCTGAACACTCAACACAGCGGGTGTAATGAAGGCTTGACGTGTCACTCGGTTGAATGAACACCATTATTTATCACAATAATATATGTATGTTACATTTATCCCTTCGTTGCACTACTTGCACGTGACAGAACTGTGACCTCTTGATCTTGTTAAGTGTCTCTAAATTAAAATGACTTTGGTGTCAATCTCTTTTCTTCTTGGTTTTTGTTTAATGTGGAACAAATGCACTTAAAAATGAAATAAATGAAGTTTCTTGTGAGTAAATTATTATATTTCTTAAATGCCGTTGAGTAACGGCATCACATTTAACCCCTATTGTCGCACTCGGACTGAACTTGAGCCAGACACTTGAGACGTGGCTTTGAAGAGGGCCTATAACCTCATACTTCACAAAACATTAGATGACACAAAAGCCTGCTCTTATCAAAGAGGGTGTGCTTTACTTCAAAGTTAACACTTTAAAGCTGTCACTCTGCTTCCTTATAACTGACGTCTGTGAGGATGCGATTGTTCCTCATTGTGCTTTTAACTTTATCAAAATGACCTTGAGTCACTCACAGCTGACCTAAACATTTCCCACTTGAAGAACAGAATAAATATTCCTGTGCAAACTTCCTTGAATAACTAGAATGTGCTTCAAACCAAAGAGTCAATGCATAACTAGATGTATTATTGAGATATTGTGTGTTTAAAAAAGAAAAGATGAAGGCCTTTGAAGTAAGCATGCACACTGTTCATGTCAATGTGAAGTTAGAAGCAAAGGAAACTCATATTTTAATGTTAAAAATCAAGGTAGGTTTCAGTAGCGTTTTCACATGTGCATCGCTTTAATTCCAGATTAGGTTGCCGGACCGTAAATCAGAGCTGCCAGTTCTCACATCAAGCCATCGGCAGGGAGTCAGAAGAAAAAATGTGAACCAACAGACAGCGAGGAACAATAGACACTCGCTCATCAGGCTGAATAACAGTTAGAGATTTGTATCATTGTGCTCTTCCTCCATTATATTTCTGATCTCCTGTAACTCTTTGACTCTGAGATAAGTATGTCACGGTCAAACAGATCTGAGACTCGCATCCATTTAAATAGCCTCCCTTAGTTGGAAACTGATTCCTAAAGAATTTCCCTACCATAAATGATAATATCATCTCCTATTGAAAACAATAGTAAATGGCCTGTGCCAAGCAATGTGGTTAAGTAACAAGTAAGGCTTGGTTCCAGCTATAAAAAAACACATCAGGCTTAGTTCATTAAGTCCTGATGGTTCAACAGTGTTAAGTTCACTGATCCAGAAAGCTTCTCTACGTAGCAATCTATTGATAAAATACGCTCCACCTTAAAAGGATCCCAGTGACAGAGACAGCAAATTTAAATAATCAAATACAAGAATACAATCATTTTTCAGTTACACAGCAATTAAATCAATGTCAAATAACTAAAAATTAAGCTTGAATGTATAATTGTCAAAACGGCTACTTGTGACTGCAACACTTTGCAGTTTTGGTCTCTTTCCAGTTTTTTTAGTCATCAACACCTCCTGTTACTTCAGACACATCCCCGCCCTGCTTTGGTCTCTTACTGAGTAAACGATTGACTGCATTCAACTGCTCTGTGAGTCCACATCTCTGTTTGCAGAACTGTTGCAATAATACAGTCTGTCAAGCACAATAATATCAGCTCGATTGTCAACAAAAAGGGGATTTTTCTTACATGTCCGTGAGTGAAAATCATTTACATGCACGACATCAAAACTAAAAAATCTTTTTTAAAAATGGGGAAACAACAAACCACAACACGGTGTGAAAGTTTAATTTATCATATTTCTGTTGGTATTGTGTATATGTATATGCACAAATCTACTCTGAATTGAAAAAAAAATAGCTCTGATAAAGAAATTGCACTTCACTATGTTTGTGTGGCCTGTTAACTGTCCAAACATACAGTGAGGTTGTGGTGTAAGACCTTATTATGTGGGTTGGGAGTACCCAGGTGTGTGCTGGATATCTTTGTCAAATTTCCATGCATTCTCCTATACAGGCTCCATGTAATCCAATACTTACTCTACAGAAAGGAGGGGGTGAAATTCTATAGCAGGATGGAGACAAAATGTACTGCTTTCACGGGTCAGCAATATGTTCTGATAAGGCAAAGTATTTACAGTAACAAAGGCCTTATGCTAAAGGCGCATATTTAACATTTTTATGACACTAGTATGTAATTTGAAACCAGCATGTGGGTTGTGATGCACTGTGGGTGTACCATGATGTAAAGAGCCTCTATTACCCTCCAGTGGAACAAGGGAAGTAGTACAAAAACAGCCACTTGGTTTCACAAATTCCAAACTCTGGTGTCTATTTTCTAATAAATTCATGAATTACCAATATAACAGAGATCAGTAGGAGCCAGCTGCTTCTTAGAGATGAAGATGATCCCTTCAAGTCACAGTGGCACTCATTCGGGCTTCGAGGAGCGGAGGTCGCAGGCGGAGCTGGACATCTGAGCCAGTCTACGGCGATGGATTTAGGAGTGACGCTGTCTTGGTTCATTCTTCCGTTCTTCAGCACCCAGTAGAGGTTGTCCTTGAAGAAGTGGGCGTCTCCTAGAGCAGCAGAAGCAGTAGTGAGACTCTCATTCCTTTTTTCCCCGCCCATCACACAATGAATAAAACATCGGCTTGCATCTACATCAGTGCTACTAGTGTACAAAAACTTAAAAGATGACATTTATCTGATAGTCATTTCTAATTTTCAGTTCTTTTCTATTGCGTTAAAGGTGCAGTGTGCAGGATCTGGCAGCATCTAGCGGTGAGGTTGCAGATTGCAACCAGCTGAAACTTTTCCTGTGTGCCAAGCGTGTAGGAGAACATGAAAACATGAACGGCCCTATCTAGAGCCAGTGTTTGGTATGTCCGTTTCTTGGCTACTGTAGAAACATGGCGGCCGGCTCTGTGAAGAGGACCCGTACCGCACAGTATGTAGATATAAACAGATCAACGGGTCCATTCTTAGAAAGTATGGAATCTCCTTCCACTTCTATGCTGATGACACACAACTGTACCTGCCCTTGAAAAAGAAAGACTCTTTGGGCCCATTGCTAGCCTGTCTCAAAGACATCAAAGCTTGGATGGCTTTAAATTTTCTCAAGCTCAATGAGAGCAAAACAGAGGTCATTCTTTTTGGACCCAATGGACGCAGCAACGACCCCAACATGGACCTTCCCCCCCCTGGAACCCTTTGTCTTCCTTCCTTCCTTCTTATTCCTTGGCTTTTGGCTCGAGATGAGAGTTGCCTTTTTTAATCCTTTTTCCTTTCCTACTGGTCTTAACGCTTTTATTATTTTAATGTCCTGTTGGTTTTAAATTGGTCTTAGTGTTTTATTGTGTTGTTTTTATGTTTAATTGTACAGCTCTTTGGTCAACTTTTGTTGTTTTTAAAAACATACTTATTAATTTTATACTCCATTTCTGCCAATAAATCCCGCTAAATGTAACACACTGTTCCTTAAAAAGGGACATTTTCAGGTTCATACTTGTATTTTGGGTTTCTTCTAGAACATGTTTACGTGTTTTAATGTTCAACAAAACACATTATTTTTCTCATACTGTCTGTCTGAATATACCTGAATTCACATTCTGACTAAACACACACTGTTTTGGCGCCTGTCTCTTTAAGAACCCCTCCTGAAAGAGCCCAGTCTGCTCTGATTGGCTTGTGAGAAAAATCTGGGGCACCTTTGCAAAGGTAGTTCTCAAGCTGTGGGCGATACATTCTAATGAGACTGCATGTGAAGTGGAGCCAAATCTGAATAGCCTGTTGAATCACATGTTTTCTGATCCAGGCAGCCCACAAACTGACTTGGTTGTCTTATTTTAGAGTTTGTGGTTGGTAGGCACTCCAGATACCTAAGTGTATGTGCACAAACACTGAAAAAGTGAGTTTTTCATTAATACTATACAGTATATCTTCCATACAAAAATGTCATCACCATGAAAGCTTCCTCTGTGGTTTTGTTTATTTATCTAGCACTGGTGACAGAAACCTGTCACATATGTATGCCTCTGAACACAATGTTACCTTCTCCCCAGCTGATGATGTCATCCATGTGGGTGGGTACTCCTCCCCAGAGGCTGTTCAGCTTCGGGTAGCCCGGCTCCGGCTGTTTGGTCACCTGTTCGCCCTTACGGCTCTCGTCAAACCTCCAAAACTCCCCACCGCTGAAAAGGTAGGTCTTGCCGTTGTGGGCCCAGATGAAGGCTGCCTCCACTCTGTCCACCGGCGTCCCGCTCTTTGTCCTCATGCCCCATTCGGAGATTGGCCGAGGGTAGCCGTCCATAGCCACCGTGTCCTTGAGGACCCAGTACTGAGAACCTGGACAGGTAGAGGAAAGTTTAAAGCCTCAATAGGCAACAAGTTTTTGGCATCATTGGGCAAAAATTCCATAATAACCTTTCAGCATATTGTAATTCAAGTGTTCTGAGAGAAAACTAGACTTCTCCACCTCCTCATGGCTCTGTTTTCAGGCTTTAAAAATCGAGCCTGTGACGGAAGACTTTGACCAATCACAGGTCATTTCAGAGTGAGAGCGTTCCTATTGGCTGTGCTCCGGCTATGTGCTTGGTATTCCCTCAACTGATCTCAACATGGCTGCCGGGTCACAAACTTTCTCATTTTACAGCTAAACAGTACACTACAAGATGTTTCTGAAAACATTTGAGGTGAAAAATAGGCATTAACGTTACAGAATATTGATTTATATTTGATCAGCGCGGCCTAGTTTGACCGTTTGTTCAGAGTTTGTGAGTGATTGACAGCTGCTCAGAGACGGCAGGCTCCAGCTCGGCTCTGATTGGTTGTTTTCCTCCGGTCTGTGAAATCTTGCAGATCCCATTAGGAGCACCGGATTACCTGTCTCATGCACTACTGTCAGGATATAGCGACCGTTTTATAAAAATAACTTTTTTTAATCATATTTGCTCCAATCTCGCCTACTTCAGCTTTAATAAGCTCCTGGCCGGGCACTAAAGCCAGACGAATTATGACCCATTTGGCTTTCCATATTAATGACGCTCTTGTTCTGCACAGATCACGCTAACACTTCATCCTTGCTCAAAACCACCAACTTCAAAATAGCATCAAACAAAGACGTGAGAAGAATGTTCACACCTTTTACTCTGACTCAAGAGCGATTGCCAAAATTAGAATTACCAACGCCACACATAACCGCAGGATTTTGTTTCTCACCAATAAAGAAGATGATTCTGCTGTCGCTCTTCCTCTCGTACACAGCGTCCACCTTGTTTGTTCCTGGCGGGAGGCCGATCCAGAAGTTTTTGATCTGGGCCGGATTCGAGGACTCCAAAGACCCGTCTCGCTTAGTTCTCCAGAAGTGTGCACCTTTCCCAGAAAAGAGAGTGAACATTACATGTGACACACTATAGATAATAAACAGGATGTATGTTTACAACTCAAATACCATGTGATGGTTTCTTCTTACCTTTAAAAAAGAAGACCTCTCCTCTGATATTTGCCACCGCGTCAAAGCCTCCCTGACAGCGCTCGTGGACTGAGGGGTCAGAACTGGGACAGAAAAAGTTTAGTCATATTATATTTTATAGGATGTAGTTTGACAAAAAGTCACTAGAGGGTGCAACAAGACCAAACACTGTCAAAGTGAGGATCGATCAGCAGGCTTTTATCAGCCTCCACTGGTCTTAAATTACTCAACATCATTCAGGAGTAAACTGAGTGCATGGAGAGGATACTCAACATGCAAATGATAAGTGCTTATTGTCTGCATGGATGTATAGTAGTTTTCATCGCTTCCTCTGGCTCTACTCACGGCTGTGTCGGTCTTGGAGGAGGTGGACTGGGCAGGCGTGGGAGGTCAGGATCAACACCTCCTGGTGTTCCGCCATCCTTCACACCTACAACAGAATGGTGACAACGTTGTAAAGGCGGTGAAAGCTGATGACAGCACTACAAAAACTGTGCAAGCAACCCACATTCTTCTCAGTAGCCAGGGGGGCTTGGCACACAGGATGCTTTCTTTTTAAGACACGGAAGGAAACGGTTGTAATACCGTTTGTGTGAGTGCACCTTTATACACATTATTACCAGGCTACTACGTTATTTCATCAGTTTCTGGCTTCTTGATTTGTTTTTTAGGGCCTTTAATATCCTTTGTAGAATGTTTTATTAAGCTATAACGCAATACACTTAAAATGGAAACTGAACATTTAAGATCTTTCTTAAATTTTATCTTATAATATCATCGCAAGAACAAGAAGTAACCATTTTCTACTAGTGTAGGGCCACTTCTGCGTTTTTGGAGGAAATTAAAAGGCCACGGCCTACCATAAACCACCAATGGTCATGTTTACATGGACAGTAAGCATTTCATACCACAATAAATCAACTAATATTAAAATTCTGGACAGGATGAAAGGCCAAAAGGGAACTCTGGGAGATCTGTCATGTCATGCTAGTGGCGAGGTTATGGCAATGTTGGTCTGCCTGATGGTTGGTCGGCCCACTACTTCCACCACGTCCAGACTGAAATATCTGGATTGATATGAAATTGTGTTTAGATATTCATGGTGCCCAGCGGACGAAGCCGACTGACTCTCCCCTGACGAACGGCAACATTAATTCCCATCAGCCTCAGCGGTTCTTTGTGTTTAGTGCTAATAGAGATGCAGTCCCTCCCCTTCCGGTGGACCACCATGGGATCTTATTTCGTAAAAAATATGTACGATAGTCAACGGCGAGAGCAAATATTATTTTGATCCTGTTTGAATTGCGCCATGAAATATCTGTCTGGACCTTCAAAAACTTCTGGATCGGCCTCCCGTCAGGAACAAACAAGGTGGACGCCGTGTACGAGAGGAAGAGCGACAGCAGAATCGTCTTCTTTATTGGTGAGAAACGAAACCCTGCCTGTCCAGGTTCTCAGTACTGGGTCTCCAGTCTTCGCCTCTCTATAAGCAAATATTAGCATGCTAATAGGCTAAACTAAGATGGCGAACCTGCTAAACAAACATGATGATGTTAGCATTTAGCACAAATCATCGCTGCCAAAGTACCGCTTCACAGAGCCTCTAGAATGACTATAGACTCCTATTCTTGTTTCCCCACATTTCATGAACTTGCAAACCTACTTTTGATTCCTTCTACTTTTTACATGTTCCGTCAATGTCAGTTCTTTCATTAGCCAAAATAAAAGCATAACATAAAGCAGTCGGAGGACTGCAACATCCTGTACAACTGCAGAAATATACAGGAGTTTATGTTTCAAACAAAGATTTCACATCAGACAAACACACAAACAGACATGAAAAACACCACATATCAACACATACTGTGAGTGGGATCGAATAAATATCACAGACACAGATACTCTGTACTCTGATCCAGATTGTAGTCAGTCCGACTGGTTACTGACCATAAAGCTGCTGGATGGCAAGCCTGTCGTCCAGGGCCAGTTGGAAGTTTTGAACGTCTCCCACAGGACCCTGGTAGTACGGCCTCATGATGGACGGATCAGAGGAGGAATGGGACAGGCCCAGCGCGTGGCCAAACTCGTGCACTGCAACTGCGAACAAGTCTATGCTGCTGTCGAGACCTGAGGAGGGGCGAAGAAAACGTGTTACTGGATCACATGAACAACCAGGATTTGGGGGTTTGATGTCACTGAATAAGCCAGACGTCTTTTCCCCTTTTCCATCCATCATGATTTCAACCAGTAAATACCTCCATAGCTCCAGTTCTCATCATCATCAAAGTGTGTGTCACCCGCCACATCATCCCTGCCGGGGAAGAAGGCGTGGGCCAGGGTGCCACCCTGCCCATCAAAAGGGTACCCATCGTCGTGAAGCAAGCGGGCAAAAGTCACTCTGATGTCCCCTCCGGTTGCCGCCCCCCTGCTGTCAGTCGGCAGCCGACGGAAACTCAAGGGGGCCGTGTCGCTCCAGGCTTTGAAGGCGCGAGTCAGGATGCTGTCCACCAAGTTGCTAGGCAGGCCGGGTGAGAGGGAGGGCGATGGGTAGCTGTGGACACTGCAGACAAAAATAGATTTTCTATTATAACAAAGTTTAGACTGTTATGTTTTAATTATCTAAATCTGTTCACTGAGCATCGTGAGTGAGACTTTTGTATGCACTAAATGGCACGCAAGGTCAGCCCGGCGATGTCAACAAAGCACAGAGAAGCTCCAATTACAACACACACAGAAGGAGAGAGACTTCATTCTCTGCTCACGTAGACATTACTCCTCTATATCTTTACGTAGCAAAATCGTTGTTTGATGCTATATTAATGCTCTGGATATCATATAGAGAACCTTTAACAACACAAAGTTAAAGGATAAGTCTGGCAATATTCTGTATTTTTTTTTATTGTCAACAAATCCAATACCAAATACCAAAACCAACGATGAAACAATCCTACTAACAAGTATTGCCTGTGTAGCCCAAACCTGATGTAACTTATTCATCTGTGCTACAGAGCTGCATTGTTGTCCAAAAAGTATTAAAAACATCAATGAGCTACACTATTGTACTCGGTGGCATGTTCCTTTCGTTACTATGAACGTGGGCACTGTAGTTTATTTCGAATCAATGCCTCATAGACTGTACTGTTGCTGTAAACTTTCGCACAAATTATGTATTAATCCGCAGCTGAAAATAGTCCCCACCAAAATGCACAATTTACTACACTATATTTTTGTGACCAAATGTTTTACGTTTTCAGTAAGAATTAATTGGTTTGGGGCTGAGTTCCACCAGAGTATTCAGAGATGGACTAACATATTTGGTCCTTTGATGGCACCTTTTAACCCGAAGAAAAACATAGAATAGCACCAGCCTTATTTTATTTTGCTATTTAAATATGTATTTTTCATTTGGTCCTTTTATTTCACCGTGTGTTTCTTTTTTTTTTAATGCCTTTTATGTCAAAAAGCTATCATTAAACTTGTGTGACTCTGGATAAAAAGAAGAAAAAAAAAACACTTCCCCAAAAACCTAACTTCCTCCATTAAGGTATCTTTAATCCTAACATAGTTGTCTTTTAATCTAAACATGCTTTTGGTATAATTCAAATCTTGTCCGGCATCCAAAATGATGGCTGTAACTTTTTTATAAATGTCAAAATTGTGGATGATATTGTGGATTGTGGATGATATACAAAGCTCTATGACTCATACAGGGATGACTTAAAGCCACAATGTAACATGACAGGAAACACACCTCCATGTGAGGTCTGTCTTATGCCACTTAAGGCCTGACAGGGCGTATCTTTTCCTCCTCCTCCTCCTCCTCAGCATGTCCTCATTCCCAACAATATCAGGGAGAGAGCATCGAGGCGTAGCCATGAGTTTGAGGGTTTCACTGTCTGGAAGAGAAGTTGATCACACAGTGAATGTCGAAACTAAAGAGCAGATTACAGGAAGTTTGAGACCCCGGATATGTGAAATCTCATAATATATTGTCCTGATAGATCCAACATTGAGAGGTTGTTACCGAGCACCCCGGTTTCCGGGACCCCGCCGAATCTCTGCATGATACGAATGGCTTTCTCAATCCCCTCTTTGGTCTGCAGCTTGCTCGTGCGCGGGTCAGGAGGAGGAAGGTAGCCATACCTGCTCAACCAATCCTGCACAGAAAACAAGGAAACCAGAGGAAATGTGGTAATCTGTGGTTTCTCAAAAATGATTACCACAGCACAGGATGACGGGTCATAAACACATTTATTTCCTTCGGTGGTGAATTCTCAGTTAATGCACCATTAACACACCACTGTGAACCAACAACTACCGCTGAAATCCATCTCTTACATGAGTCAACTTCAAGATTACGGGCAAATGCTGATGTCACAACGGATATTTCTTACTATAGATCAGTACGTTCCTCACAATGCAGTGTGTCTACCCTTTGTTACTCATTAATATTATATCATCCTGTCCTTGCTGAGTGAGTTGCCTGATAGGATAAAGGCAGCGCACACTTGATAATTCGCATACCGCAAGTTTTTATTCACAATAACTGAATAGAGAACTGCAGGTGAAATAGGACGGTTATTTTCTGGTGTGATTTCTTCTCTGTCAAAACAAGCAAAATCTGTTTCTTAAAAGTGATTTTGAAACCTGCCCTTCCTCCTGCATTGCTCCACCCTGCTACTGTAGTTGCAGTTGAAAGGAAAAGGTGTTGGCTCATTTGTCAACAGTTGTCTTTGTGGGCTTTACACTGCAAAAAACGTCCACCTCAAGGAGTTTAATTTTCTACTCCTGTCTGAAACAGATCATTTTTTGAAATAGTACGTATGTATGATTTCACCTGGAAGGCTGTTTGACTCCACTCATGACTCTTTCATGCATCGGCAGCCCCAGACACACAACAACAGCATCATACAGGATTGCAGAAGTGAAACTTGACATACGACAAACTGAAGTTCATACATGCAAAGTTGCACAAAAACAAGCACTATTTATGTTGTTTCTGAGGAAGTGTTCATAGGAAGCTCGCAGATTTCTAATTTGCGGTGCTTTTCATTAAAGTGGCATGTCAGTGTCATGATGGACCAGCTGATGTGGCACCGTAGAATAACATTATTTGTGCAGATCTATAATAAACTGAACTTTCATTTCGTAGCTTATCTGCATCATTTTACAATCAGTTTGTAGCTGAGGTGACTGTACATTCTGCTGCTTTATTATAGGCTTTAATGTGTGAGAATCAGTGGCTTCTGCTCTACTAGAACTATGCACATATTTGTTGCTGATTGCAATTGCACATTTGGTTTCTGTTTCTCTGATGGGTTTTTTTTTCATAGTAGTAGTATTTAGAAGTGAAATTTAGTCTTTTCATATCCCATTTTATAGTTATAGTATAATTTATGTTTTATTTAGGTCAAGAATTTAAGGTCTTGGTTTAAGGAACCGTGTGTAACATTTCGGGGATCTATAAGCAGAAATGGAATAAAATATTCATAACTTTGATACTAAGAATCATTGTGTTTTCATTAGCTCAGAATGACCCTTTCATATCTACATAGGGAGCGGGTCATCTTCACAGAGTCCGCCATGTTGCTACCGTAGCCCAGAACGGACAAACCAAACTCTGGCTCTAGAGAGAGACTTTAGCGTTCATACGCTACCTGAAGGCCACCGTAGTTCTCCGACACGCTTGGAAAGGGAGGGGTGAGCGGAGGAGTATTCAATTGGTTGCAATCTGCAACCACACCACTAAATGCCACTAAATCATACACACTGTCCCTTTAAGTTGTAGCCTTTAATCATGTTTTCATTCCCTGTATGAATATAAATGTAAAATATAAAGTGTTGCGAATAATATTAAGCATAGCCTACATAACTCTGCATGTACATGCGAATTGATTTCCTTTGTATTTCTAAATTAACGCAGGGTCACTGCTGAAATTTGTGCTTGGAGGAACAAAGGACTAAGAGGAAGATACTGACCGTCAGTCACCTACCAGCAGTTCACTTACACAAGATAAACCACACACAACCAGCAGGAAGGAAGAGAACAGTACCCAGGCCTGAGCCACAAAGCAATTACACTTATAGGGCACCCAAATGGCCAAATGGCCAGCAGCGGCCCTCTTTAAAATACTGCAGAATGAATCAGAATGATCTTTATTGTCATTATACTCAGGCAGAATTAAATTTTGCAGGCTTCCCTCGATGTAGTTAAGATTAAAACAAATAAATAAATAAAAGCAGTGGTAATAAAAACAGTAGTAGCAGCAATATAAAACAAACAAACATTAGAAGCACCAAAAAATAAAAAAAACTAGAAATTATATCACTGAACATGTGCGACTGCAATCAACTTATTGTAATGTCTTGAATGCATCTCAGTGTGCTGCAAAAAATAATAATGACCACTTAGGGTTGTCAGTTTTCTTCCAAAACTACTTTTCCCTGAAAAAAAGTTTTTAAAAAATGGTCCAAATCACAACAAAATATTGATATGATGCCTCATCTTTATGTTTTTATAAACCTCATGAATCATATGGACACTGCTTCCTGTGCACCACCCTCTTTTCACCACAATGTCATCTGCTCTATATGACACCCTGCCTCTCATATCAATCAGAGAGAATCTGTGCAATCTGTGCAAAACATATTCACATTTGAATACAAGAAAACATGCAGCCAAGTATGCAAAGTGAGCCCAAAAACCTGCAGATAGTTTAGACTCATCCTCACTGGGTGTATAACATGGTGAATTGAATTGACATGAGCAGGATTTAAAGTGCTTCTTTGGCCATAAAATAAAATATAATCGACAAAGTGATATACATATCCTCTACTATATCCTCCTGGGAACCGAGTTAAAAAAAAGTGTCTCCAATTACTTTTTTTTTGTGATTTCCTTCCTATTTAGGGTTAAAAGAAAATCTTAACAATTTAGGCTTGTTAAACTTTATTTTTATTGTCCACTGTATAGTGGACTACAGGACTATTTCAGTGTGAAAAGACAAAAAAAAGAACAGATTATGGCTGTAGAGTGATATTAAACCAAGAATACATTCAAATTGATTAAAAAAAAACACATGCCATATCACTGGAAAGCCTAGGATGTCCTCTTTACAATACACCAGGGGTTGATAGAGTAAATCAAAAGAGTAAGAAGATATGCATGTGGACAAAAATCTCAGGAGGATATAGAAAATTAGACAATTATGATGCCAAGTAGCCTATATATTACACTCAATCACACAACAGATTTAAATAATTATCAATCTATAGTCGAAGGGCAGCCACACACACATTGAGGAGTTTTATAGGCTACAAATAATTTTTTTCTCTCTTAATAATAATAATAATAATAATAGTGAGCTCACCACTGCTCTGTACTGCTCAGGCACCGCTGATGTGCTTCCCGTTAAGAAGGTCAAAAGCATCAACAGCAGAAGACCCAACTCCATTCCAGTCACTGCAAAAAAAAACCGCTCCATTATTACCACAACACTGAACATCTGGAGGAAACAGAGACATCATGTCTCGTTTATAACTTCACCGGCTTCCTCTGAGCCATCCCTAACAAAGCTTACCGTTGTTTCTCCTCTGAAGCCTCGGGCACTCTTGGGACTAGGTTGGGCTGATCGATCACCAGTCAACTCACTCTGGTCCTCCCTCCCTCACAGTGGAGGAGCTGTAGGTTGTGGCTTGTGACGCGCGCATCATCCAGATGTTTGATCGGAAGAGGATTTACGTGCAGTGCTGAGCTGCTGCTGCTGCAGGTGAGATAAGATGAAATGCATTTTCTCCACAATCTGGAAATATTTTTCAATGTCTAAAATCAAATCAAATTAAAACTGAATTTGGTTCCACTTTCTAATATCCTACCATTTATCTGTAATTTAATAAAAGTTAATAATAAATGATTTACTATAAAGCCATTAACAATAATACATGTCTAATCAGTCAGCTGCTATTATAAATGTTTAGTCATTTATAAAGGTTTGTTACGGTAACACAGGAGGTCTGTATTTGTAGATATTAATCAGTTGTTCATAAATAAATGATAAATAAATGGATTTTGGTCTTGATAATCTGCTCTTATAAATTACAAAAAAATATTTATTATATAATACATTTGTTTTGTCATTATATAACATATAATTATATAACTAATATTAACCTATTAATATTAACCTATTAACCTAGAATATTAACCTAGAACCTAGAATCTGGGTCAATTCAACCCAGTGCGTGTTCTGTCCAATAAATGATCAGTAGTTGGGTTAAGGCTGGGTTATTTTATAACCCAACAGTTTTTGGAGTGTAAGTGGTCCAGCTGTGTACTGGATGGATCTTTCTCATGAATTAAAGAGCTAAAAGACAAAGTCATGCTGGATTGAGTTAGATCAATTAATTGGTCGGGCATGGACGAATTATTAATCTGTTTAGGGGGCAAAAGTTTGTTGTCCTCAGTGCAGTACAGTGCACACAACACATGTTGCCTCCACCTTCACTATATTTGAACCCAAACAGTCTACTCCCAGGTTTTCTGTATGTCAGTTAGATTGTGGTCATTTGATCAAACACAACTTTATTTAGGAAAAAGCACCCTGTGTGTGTCACATTCTGCCACATTCCCACTGCGCCAAACCCATTCGTTGCCATTCTCAACCTGTCCACCAGAGGCCCTCAGACTTTTCCACCTGACTCCCTCATCCACCTGCTCACCTGTTTCCACTTTCCCTCGTCAGCCCTGCCCTGCAGTATGTAACCGGCCCATTTCTACTCATTCCCTGGCTGTCAGCTCATCACAGTTGCCATGTGCTTTTTGCTTTTGCTTTCTAGCTTCTGTAATCTGAAACTTGGAACCTGAAATGTGTTACCTGCCTGTTTCGAGCTGCTATACCTGATCTTTTGGACTTTGGATTTCCTGCCTGACCCTTCTGATGTGTTTGCCTGTTTGGACTGCCTTCCCGGTTTTCACCCTTGCCTGGCTCATGATTCCTTCTTCCTGCCTGTAAGCATCCATATACCTTCAATTTGCTGATCGTGTCTGCCTCCAATGTCTGCATTTGAGTCCAATCCAGTTGGCAACTCCGGGTCTGTAAAGTGAAGCCAATGCAGAAGTGCCTTAAACTTGCATTCTTTCTAATAGCCAGCAGGGGGCGACTCCTCTGGTTGCAAAAAGAAGTCAAATTGTATAGATGTCTGAGAAACTGACCCTACTTCTCACTTGATTTATTACCTCAGTAAACATTGTAAACATGAGTTTATGGTCTCAATCGCTAGTTTCAAGTCTTCTTCAATACAGCATGATATTCATTTAGTAAATTATGGTCCCATTTAGAGTCAAATAGACCATAAAGCAGGGTATGCTTTAGGGCGAGGCTACCTTGTGGTTGACAGGTCGCTACCACAGCGTTTTTGTCTTACAACTTTAACCCTTTCACAGGGTGTTTTCAGTTCATAAAAGTTATAAAGTATTTTTGGTTGCCTAAAAATGTCTTATTCAGCATTCAGTTGTATTTAGCTCCAAAAACCAAGTCGGCGACGGCCAAAACCTTCATATATATAATACTTCTTAAATACAGTCTATGGTCCAATCCTGCATTTCCAGAGTCGTGACAATGTAAGCACAGTACAAACTAAAATGATAAAACAAATTCCCAAACAAATTAGCAAGAAATCAAATTACCAAACAGCAACTGACACAGTGTTGTGTGGGACTTGAAGTCAATTGCCCACTTTGCTCAGTTGATAATCCACCCTTTGCAGCCAGGCATTTCTATTGCCTGATATTATCTTATTGCAGACATATTAGTATCTGTGTATATGTCGATAAGTAACAAGAAATGGATTTTTGTTTTTAGTAGAACCATAGATTGAATGTTGGGTTCCCCATACAGTATCTGTTGTATCTCCAGATCACATGGCTTCCTGCTTGGTGAATCACCATCTGTGTCAGTCACCTTTGACCCAAAGTTCCCTGCAACCACAATATCCTGCCTTCAGCTCTTGAGTCTAGATGACTTTCATGACCTGTTTGAAGCCGCGCACACTGTCTCTCTGAACCTCTCCCACAATGGGGCGTTTTGGCTTCTGCTGTCACCGCAGTTGCACTCTTTTTTTTTTATGGCCCGCTGTTGCGTCCATGTTTGAGTCAAAAGTCCTCTGTGTCAGACACTTAAAGGCCTCCTTCAGTTTGACGGCCTCGCCCACCTGTGGTGCAACAGGTTGTTGGTTGTAGGCAAAATAAATCAAATTAAAATCACTCAACTCTCAGTAATGCAATCTTACTGACATACGGTACATTAAATGTTTCTTGGACTAAGAAATGGATGTGCTTCTACAAAATCATGTTTATCACAAGTTTTAAATTGTTTTTGGCTGATAATTACTTTGTTTGAGGAAATGTTTGCATTGCATTTGGATTTTGTGCCCTCCTAAATTACATAGTATAGATACTTTATAAAACTGTCATTGTCATCTGTTCTTTTTTAATTTGGAAGTTTGTTTGTTTGTTATATCACTTTAAAGTACAATGTACTTTTGACATGTTTTCATGTAGTGTTAATCTACGGAAGCTCAGGTCCGACAATATTAAAATTAAATCATATCAAAATTTTAACATTCAGACAACTGTACCTTTTATTTTTAAACAACTCTCTAGAAAAAGATGGGTCCAAATTATCTTATACTGTACCAAACAGACATGGCAACCCTGGCCGAAAAACACAGCAGTAAAATGTTTCAGTCAATAGGATGTTACATCCAGAGCAGAGGGCTGAACATTGAAAATTTGCTCGTCATAAAAAAGTAATTTTTCTAAATGTCCTTCATTAGAAATTAGCTGAAATCAAGACGTCATTTAAATTCAAATCTACAAGTGCCATTTAATTTGGAAATTGAAAATAAAAGGTCAATATTCACATTACATAATCATGGTACTTTTGTGCTTTGAAATACACAAACATATTTATTAGTAGAGTTTTACATCTATTTAAATAAACTTTAATCTTGTCTTACATCACACACAAATCTAAAATTTTATTTCAATTTAATAATTTGATTTTAATATAGGCAATCTTGGACTTCAGTGAGTCTACAACAATATACATATTTTTGAATGAAGCTTGAAAGGTATTATCATTTTCAACGATAACTATTTTGCTGGTGTTATTCAACACAAAGTACTTCTAATACATTTGGGGGAAATTGATGACGCTGCATTAAGCTGGAGTGCACCAGCGTCTCACATGTCATCTTAGAGTCCCATTATGTTCATTCTCTCTGCAGAGCATCACTGGTATTATCTCTCCCTCCCCCTCTTCCTCCTCTCCCGTCTTTAATTTCTGTCCATCCTCCAGGGCCCAAGAGAGTCATGCCATTAGCACAACACACTGCCCGGCTAATGGTTGGCCAGTTTCCGCCATGTCCACTTCATGACGGACGCCCCATTTATGCTGTTGCCCCTTTGAAGGTATAAGTGTTGGATAATCTCACTCCTCCTCACTGACCCTCAGATGCCGAGCATTTCCAAGCCCAATAGTGTAACATTGTAAGCCTATCATCATATTGACCAACATTTTTTTCTAATCTCTTTATCCTAAACAAATAAAATATCTTAAACCTGCATTAACTGATTTTTGGCCACTTGGGGGCAGCGGAAACAAGTTGTACACTGACGTGTCATCACCTTTTTAAGTTGATGTGCTGAACTTCTTAGCAAACAGTTGCTTATTTACACATCCTGCAGATATGGAGCAACATTAACATTCATTTGGACCAGTTGGCAACCTCCAAGTCTGAGAAGTGAAGCCAATGCAGAAGTGCCTTAAACTTGCATTCTTTCTAATAGCCAGCAGGGGGCGACTCCTCTGGTTGCAAAAAAGAAGTCTGAATTTTATGAGAAAATGAGCCTACTTCTCACTTGATTTATTACCTCAGTAAACATTGTAAACATGAGTTTATGGCCCCAATCTCTAGTTTCAAGTCTTCTTCAATACAGCATGATGTTCATTTAGTAAATTATGGTCCCATTTAGAGTAAAATAGACCATAAAGCAGGGGATGCTTTATGGCGTGGCTACCTCGGTCTGGGTGTTGTCCATGTTTTCGTCCTACTAGTTTAACCCTTTCACAGTGTGTTTTCAGTTCATGAAAGTTAATTATAACCTTTTTAGCCGCCTGAAAATGTTATTCAGCGTGTCACTTCTGGTTGCAAAAAACCAAGATGGCAACGGCCAAAATGCCAAACTCAAGGCTTCAAAACGGCAGTCTACAAACCAATGGGTGACGTCACCGTGACTACATCCACTTACAGTCTATGATCGAACCCCAGTCTCAGGGGAGACAGTCCTGAGTTTGCCCGATTCATCCACCACAACCTACAACTTATATGTACTTTGCCGCTCTTTATATTACTGCTACTATTACCGGTTGTAAATAGCCGAATAGCTGCCGTGTGACTCTTCTCACCCGGGTGCAAAAAGACACTCCGATAATATAAATATCACAAACCGCAATTAACATTCATTAGAAAATTGTTAAATGCGACACAGGTTGTCTAGGGAGTAAGTTTTCATACACAACAAGGTGTCCTTATATATGAAAATAATGACGCTTTCCAGGAGATCATTGTTATCAAAACACCTTATAGAACATTGTATTTATATTAGTGGAGCAACAGTTCAACAAGCCCACAGTTCTGTTTGTATTGTGGTTTTCGGATCACCGTTTCAGTTTGTTTTGCACATCAGGGAGAAGAAAAACAAAATCATTTCCAATGTGTTTGAACTCCAAAATATATAAAAAGATGATTGATTGATAGTAATGAATGATATTTCTATATTATATGAAGCCATAACACTGATTAATGGTCAAGTAGGCCTATGTTCAGATAATTGCCTCTTCTATGTCTCTGGCACCTCATCAAATAGTTACCAGGCCTGTATTTAAGAGTGGTGCAACGGCTCAACAAGCCCACGGTCCGGTTTGTACATCATTGAACGGTTTGATTTTGCATCCCTAATTTATAAGTCTGTTATTGGCGTGACATCTGGCCGCTGGCAACAAGAACAAACAAAATTCTTGCAGCAAATGCACGGAAATAATGGAATAATGCTCAAAATCCTGATCCATGTTGGCTAGATAACCAAAATATCGTCATTTCTGTTTTCACTTCATTATCCAGACTGACATTGCATTGATGTTCCTGTTTGGGAGGGGGAGTTATTTTACCCTGAACAATCAGTAATGACTGATGTATCCATCCGTCGATATCATTTTCATTTCGCGTTTAACACCATTTGTCATGTTGTTTGAAGATATAGGTCAATCTTATAGTTGTTATTCCTGTAAGTCCACTCACAACATGTATAGCTGCTGTAATCTCGTCACATTTTTGTTCATATTCCGGCGTTCTGATAGGCTTAGCTGTTTTTCCAACCAGGAAAACAGGTGTCAGTGAACACAACACCGCCCTACTTGAATGACTGAAAAGATCAGAGACACGGGCGACGATTTAGAGCTCTGCAAACCAGGCTAAATCCATGCTCTCCAGGCCACACCTCAGCCAGATAAGGCCTTTATGTCTCCCAGTGCACATGAATCGTAGTAGCACATCTCCTCTCTCCTATGCACATTCTGATTCATCCGCTGTGTGCTGTCTTCGATGTATAATGCAAAGCTGAGGGAGGGTCCGTGTGGAAAGAGGAAGGAGTCCTCGGCCCCGTTAGAGAGAATAAGTTGCAGCGGCATGTCTGCTAACAGCTTCCTACATTAGCACCCCTAGAGAGTCATGCCTCAATGACAGCACTGTGCTCAAAGAGGAACTGGGAGAAAGGGACCGGCGAAATGGGGGAGAGAGAGGTAGGGAGGGAATAGAGTGAGTTGTCTGACCTCAAAGCAAAAGGGAAAAAAAAGCAAGTGGAGAGAGGGAAGGGCGGACGAATGTGGGAAGACAAGTTTGGAAGTTGTAGCGGCACTCGGGGGGGGAGATGGAGTGGCCACCGCCGCGTATGTCGATAAGGACGCTGAAAAACAGGCGGGAAGGAGCGGGTGATAAAAAGGGAGAAAGGGAGAAAGGGAGGGCGATGACAGGAGGGTTGGAGATGAGTTGGAACAGCGGGGAGGAGGGCGAGAGAGATGTCTGAGATTGAAATGCAGAGAAGAGGATGGGGGGCGGGGGGGGTGGCTGAAAGTTTCATGAAGGTGTCACTATGGAAGCACCGAATTTTTCTCACACCATCTGTGAAAGAAGCATTCCTCTGGGGCAGCTGATGTGTGTGTATCTGTGTGTGCTGCGGTGTGTGTTCAGGGACTCGAGGAGGTCTGTCTGGCCAGAGGACGCGTTTTCCGTTATTCACATATCAACAGCGAAGTCAGCGGGGAAGAGCAAAATGTAAGCAAAACAGAAAGAGACAGAAATATCCATGTATCCCCGGTCTCTCTCTCTCACTGTGTAATCCGTGGCCTTCAGCTCCGCAACACATTTTCAATTGTGCTCTCCTAAAACCCCTTTTTCTATTTCACGCTGCTATTCAGCATCCTCCACGGCAGCCTTGTGATCTCTCCCCTGTCCAGTTTCACTCGCCTGACATTACAGAGAGCGCTGTTTTTTTTTTCTTCCTCTGCCGCCACAGGACCTCATGTACCAAAACGCATTTAGCCTGTAAAAAAAAAAAAAAAAAGCTAAATGAGGAAGGTCTGCGGCCTATTTGTTGTTAATTGGCACGGTGCAACCATAGATTACGGAACATGACAGTGTCTTTTTCAGAGAAATCTATCTGCCGTGACCTCTCTGGCACTATTACAGCAAGGTCGGAGAACACAGAGGGAAACCAATCAATACAATATTGAGTGCGAGAGCGGACCAAGTCTGATGTGGGGGGGATGAAGAAGAAAGAGGACGCGGACACAAAGGAGATAGAAAAACTGAGAGAGTAAAAACAGGGATAAGAAAAGACTGGAGACGGAGGAATGACCAGAGACGGGGGCACATACAGCAAGAGATTGCGAGCCGTGGATGAAGGATTGACCGAGGTAGAAATGGAGGATAGAGAGGAAGGCCCTGAAGGCGGCTGCAATCTCGCGGGTGGCAGCAATATCAGTCTACAGCAGTGCCATGGGCACAAACACACAAACCGACACCCGTGGATGGCTGCTGAGTTTGTGAGATGACCAGTCTGGGGACAATATTGTGTAGCCGCAGGCACAGACACATACTGCCCCAGGGAGGTATCTGATAACACTGTATACAGTAAATTGTACACTGTATCCTGCATGGCGAGAGTGTAGACGTGTGTGTAAATGCTTGTGTGTAAGTGCATATATTTGAATGTGTGGTGGTGTATTGTGTAAATGTCAGAATCCAGAAAACACAAAGTACCTTAGTCCCAATCATCCATCATCACTCCTTCTAACGATAGTCTACATCAGGGGTCTCCAACAAGTAGCTCGTGAGCTACCAGTAGCTCGCTAACCGTTTCTGAGTGGCTCGCACTTTCAAAGAATACTCGGCAGGTGATTGGATGAACCATCTGTCAATCAATCTAACGAAAGATAAACTAACTGAAGGCGAAAACATCGCCGTACTTTACACGTTCAGTGTCGTACTTTGCTCTTCTTTCAATGAAGAAATACTCTCCAGTTCTGATATAACTGATGCTATTGCAGCATCCACGCTAACCTCTTTAGGACCCGCCATTGTTGTTTAGAACCAACAGTCGCCTCTCTATGTCGTCACACACACCTAAGCCACTCCCGTAGCTTCCAGTAGCTCCTCAGAGGATGCTGATTGGTCCGTTTGTCCTGTGAGCCGGACGCAAACGCATCACTTGAAGCCTGACAAGATGAATTTTCACCATTCTCGCGGGATCTTGTGACATTGCGAGAATCCAACTGCCGTGCATGGTTAGCAGAAAATAAAAAGGCCAATAAAATCCCAAAAATACACTATTTACATGAGGAATGGGAGGGTTTTTTTTACACGTATGTCAATGACAAATGTACGTGTCTCATTTGCGGTGCGAGCATGTCAGTTGGTAAAAGATGCAACGTCAAGGTCCACTTCACAAAAATTCCACGGCAAGATTTCATGGGTCTTTCCAGCTGGTAGCAGTCTACGAACAGAGAAGGTAAAAGATCTGAAAACAACGCTTAAAGGAACAGTGTGTAACATTTCGGGGATCTATTGGCAGAAATGGAATATAATATTAATAAGTATGTTTTCTTTAGTGTATAATCACCTGAAACTAAGAATCGTTGTGTTTTCGTTAGCTTAGAATGAGCTGTTTATATCTACATAGGGAGCGAGTCCTCAGAGTCTGCCATGTTGTTTCAACCATAGCCCAGAACAGACAAACCAAACCAACTGTTAACTTTTCCTGCTTGGCCTACTCCCGTCGCTGCCGCTCTCTCTCTCTTGCTTCACCACTCCTTTCCAACGTACACACACACTCTACACACTGGCTCTGCTCCAGATGGCTCTAGAGATGGCCATTTGCATTTTTGCATCGGCCACCGTAGCTCTCCAACACCTTTGGCACACAAGAGAGGCTTCAGTTGGTTGTAATCTCGTCACTTCGCCGCTAGATACCGTCAGATCCTACACACCGTACCTTTAAAAGACAACAGTCTCTGTTTACCAAACCGACGAAAAAGGCCAACGCAGTAGCTGATGCTTCGTTTAGTGGCTCACATCCTAGCGAAATAACAAAAAGCCCTTCGCCTATGGCGAGATTCTAATGGAGATGATGAATGCAGTGGCTGAAACGTTGTTAAAGGACAATAAAAGTAAGACAGAAATCATGTCTGCTGATTGATGTACAACTTGGTGCTAAGAGTAGCCCTCGGCCGCTTTCATTTTGCCAAATTAGCTCCCAGAGGAAAAAGAGGTTGGAGACCCCTGGTCTACACAGGACATACAGTACAGCCTACATGTGTGCACATATCACATTTGTCCTTTTTCACCTTGTCCTATAACAGATACAAGACTACCTGTTCGACATGTGCATTCGCAGAATAATAACCATTACTCCTGCACAAATACTCCTCTCTATTTGAATTATGTTCCTTTCCCTTCTTACCATCACACACACACACACACACACACTCAGCCCCCTGCTTCCTCTCTCTCGCAAAAGTACACTCCATGCCGGCCCAGCAGTGCTTCCTCGCCGTTCTGAGGTTGGAACATAGCTACGGCCGTTTCCTGCAACCACCTGTTCTCCCACAGAGAGGCAGAGAGATGGAGAGGAACTGAATACGCAGTTAGGAGGCTTACAGAGAGAAAACGAAAGGCAGAGGTCAGCAGGAAAAGGCAGAGAAACTTTTGAAAGAGGCGAGAGATGAAGGGGGAATGCTTGCGTATGAAACAAAATAAAAAATGAAACACAAAGAGAAAGATAGAGGTAGATGAGAGAGGTTTCACATTTCAGGCTGGAGAATAGAGATATAAAGACAACACATATTAGCGCGTGTGAGTAGCAGATAACGAGGCGGGCGTGCGAGCGCTCTGTGTTTACTCTAATTAACTACATCAATACTGTCGGACAGCTTTTCCGGCTTTGATCAGCTCCCAGAGCCTGCCAAAATGTCTGCAAAAAATACACCCGTCAATCACCGCGCCATCGTGCTTTTATGCTAATCTTGTTCCCAAAAAAAAAACAAAAGGAGTGGCAAAGTGATTCATTTACTTTCTCGGAGTAGAAATGAGTGTCGCCGGTCAGCTCAGATGGAAAGGAGCGTTTCGTCTGATTGTGATTCCACCCTCATTTCTGCTCCACCCATGCCTCTTTCACACTCATGACATCCATTACTTTTTTTCAATCACACACACACACACACCTATGTACACATGCACCGCTGGCCCGACGTTGAATATGTAAATCGACATCTGCTCCAGTACCCAATCTCCAGCCCTCACCATGTGTCTGATATGCTAATGCAGCCAACACAGTTTCTTCACTCCACATCTTCCCCTCCTTTCCCTTCCCTCTGCTTCCTCTCCTTGGCGCCGGCTTACCCGAGCCTGCCAAGGATGAGCAGATGAGGCAGAGGAGGGGGAAGAGATGGAGAGAGGAGAGAGGTGCTTCAAACAAAACCTGATAATGATGTTGTTATGGATGGATGTTACACACACAAACAGGCATGTGAGCAACAGCGAGAAGCCGGGCTTATTAGAGAACAATAGCGGGGAATCCAGGAGAGATGCTGAGTGTGGGAGGAAGGACAAAAGCTCCAACTCCTCTGGCGCTCTCGGTGCTTCTCTCTCGTTAACCGCGCGGACCGCTTTTCACCGACAACTTATCAGCCGTAATGAGCTCAGAGGGTGACACCTCGCAGTCATATCTGACACACCGTCGTCGCCGTCGCCGCCGCAGCACATAGCACACAGTTCAAATGCACGTGCGAGCAATGCGAGCTCACACGAACACATCGCATTTGCATCGAGCAGCAAGATGGATGGTGTCCCATTCTGGGGGCATTGTTCTCAATCCAAGCCCAGGAGTGTGCTTTGATTCATAAAGGATGAAATGGGACGAGACCTGTTTCCCAGAGATCCCCAGTTGGCTGTGTTCACAGCTTTTGCCGCTTTGACTGAGTTCTGAGTGAATACATGAATGCTAAAAGACACTAGCTGTGGCTTTTTACGCTCCGCTGGCTGCATGTGAGGCTACATTTGATGCAAGGGGGCCCTGCTGCAAATGATAGGGGACAGTGTAGCGCCTGGGTGTTTACCCAAAATTTTGTAAGGGGGTGAAACTCTGACACAAATTGGAGGCGTCCCACATAGCCAGGCCAGACTCCCTGGAAGGAGAGATCTTGTATCTCATTGGGACCTTCGCTGGCTACAGTTTTTTTTCTCCTACAGATGCTGATGAGAGCCATATGTCTTTGTGCTGCTATAAAAGAATAGGAACAAGTGGGAAAAATTAAACACCTGAATCGAGTTCTCTCATTACACGGACCAAGCAAACACATTTATCAAGCGGGATCTCATTTATCAAGGGAGTGCATGACCCAGTTGGATTGCAAAATGAATCTGCACTAATTTCCCAGAAAAATAAAACATTTATCAGTTTGATCCTGGTCGCACCGAAAACATCAATCTCACATCTGGACTAAAATGTGTGTTCACAGGAGGACAAGCAGTTGTCTGTATGTTCTACATTCACACGTAAGGGATAATGTACAGCAAGCTGGTCATTGTTGTGAAATAGACCCTGGCGCAAAGCCCAGAAGGGGTTTATTTCACAACGATGACCCGCTAGCTGTACATTATCCCGCTTATTACACGGCTACTTACTTAAGAAATCACTAATTTGACACAAAAACGGTCCGCCAGAGTCTGACATTAGAACTGCACCCATAGCAACGGTCTGTTATACATAGCAACGGTCTGCTATAAAGAAATAACAGACCGTAGAACGCCGTGATTGACCAATCAGAATCGAGTATTCAACAAAGCCGTGTAATAAAGTGGCATAACGCACCCTCAAAAATAATTTATTTCACATGATGAAACTTGCTACTTAACTTTAGCAATTTCAGAGAATCAGCAAGTCGTACAGAAATCCTGTCACATGAAAAGGAATGTGTCCTTCAGCTAAATAATGCTGCTGCAGTCCGTTTTGTTTTCCTAATTCAAGCATATACTAACAGCATTAACATTATGAGAAACTAAATTCACAGCAGCAAATTAGTGCCGGTCAGAGACTCCACAAACATGATGCAATTCCTTTTGAACTAGTCTGTAGCTCTGAGCGATGGACAACATAATATAAACACTACATAAAAAAAGGGCGAACTTTGAAGCAACTCAAGTCACAGAGGAAACATTCAGCCGAATGGCAATTAGCAGCATGTCAGCCTTAAAAGAGACCCAACAATCAGCACCTTTTAAAGTCTAGCCAGTCCAATAGTGGTGTCTAAATTGCAGGAGCACCACACAAACCTTCATGTTGTGTTCTGGGCAAAAATAACTTTCAAGTTTCATGTCATCCTTTGCATTCGATATCAAAACACATCACAACACGGACCAAAGGTTTCGTAGTTTTTTAAAAAGGACCCATTATGCTTATTTTCAGGTGCATACGATTCTACTAGAACATGTTTACATGGTTTAATGTTCAAAAAACACTTTGTTACACGGCTTTGTACTTGATTCGGATTGGTCAATCACGGCGTTCTACTGTCTGTTATTTCTTTATAGCAGACCGTTGCTATGTATACCAGACCGTTGCTATGTATACCAGACCTTTGCTATGTATACCGACCTTTGCTATGTATACCAGACCGTTGCTATGGCCGCAGTTCTAATGATGGACTCTGGCGGACCGTTTTTGTGTCAAATGATTGATTTCTTTTGTAAGTAGCCGTGTAATAAGCAGGATAATATACAGTGAGCGGGTCATTGTTGTGAAATAAACCCATTCAGGGTGATGCAAGACCCTGTTGGGATTTATTTCACAACAATGACCAGCTCGCTGTACATTATCCCTTACTTGTTTGATGGCGTGCTAACCTTGCCGCTAGGCAGGTATTATCCAAACGTGTTACATGGTGACATCACCATGTTACGGAAGAAAAGGCAGGACTACAAGCAAGGCGTCTCAGGCAGTTCAGGAGCAGTGTTTCTGTGGGGGAGAGCAACTCCCTTGGGCGTGGGATAGGGGCTTTGTAATTTCGCAGATCTTTTAAATGCAGAAAAAAAACTATAAACACACTAAAGGAAAGGGAGAAAGCATAAAAGCACAATAGTTCCTCTTTAAGATTTGCATATCTCCATGTGTAAATAAAGAATCAAGGAAGTTATTCTAAAACTGAAAACCAGAAGATGTTCGATCTGATTACACAAACTGTTACACCGCCAAACGGCACGCTGGGTACAGCTTGCTCTCCTCCGATCCTCCGAAGGTTTTGCATCCAAATTGAGTAGGACTTTCCGGAGCAGTCCTTTTCTTCATTCAGGTCTTATTTAGAGGGCCTGAGTTACTTTGTCACGATTGGCAGGTATGAATCGGATAGACTGTCTATGACATGTGGAATCCTCCAGGGATCAGTTCTTGGACCTCTTCTGTTTAATCTCTACATGCTGCTTTTGGGCCAACAGCATTGATTATAATAGTTATGCAGATGATACTTGGATATATCTGGCCCTCTCACCTGATGACTTCAGCCCAATAGACTCACTGTGTCATAGTTAAGAGCAGATAAATAATTGGATAAGGCAAAACTTTCTTCAACTAAATAAAGACAAAACAGAGATTATTGCAATTACTAAAACAGCCTTCTATCATCCTAAAAATATAGCCAGAATCAAGGGTGTGGTGTCCCAAAGTGACCAAGAGAAGCTCATCCATGCTTTTATTTCCAGTAGGGAGGACTATTGTAATGGCCTCTTAACTGGTCTTCCCAAAGGGGCCATTAAGGAGCTGCAGCTCGTTCATGATGCTGCTGCTAGAGTTTTATCCAAGACAGAGCACATTACTCCAGTTTTGAAATCTTTACCCTGGCTTCCAGTTAGTTACAGAATAGATTTTAAAGTGCTGCTACTAACGTGTAAATCACTGAATGGATAGGCCCAGAATATATCTTTGATATGTTTAAAGAATATAAACCAAGTTGGGCTCTTAGATCCATGGACTCAGGTCAGCTAGCCCAACTAAACATGAAGCAGCATTTAGCTGTTATGCTGCATGCAAACTGCGAGAAGATCTCAGATGTGCACCAAATGTAGCAATTTTGTATATCCAGGTTCAAAATATTTGTCTTTTCACGTGTCTATGATTGAGCTACAATGTTTTTACAATGTTTTCTTCCATTTTAAGTACTTTATATTTTCTTTTTATAATATTTATCGCTTAATTATGTTACACTCTGTTTGATTATTTCATGTAATTTGTCTTTTAATCATATTTTATATATGGATGTTCTTCCTTTTTCGTTTTTATTCATGTAAAGCCCACTGAATTGCCCCTTGTGTACGAAATGTGCTACAGAAATAAACTTGCCATTGCTATAGCTAAACAGGCTGTTCTCATACACTGTTTGTAGCTATACCTATGAAAATTAATGCAGTGTAATTTGTGTATATCACACAAAATCAATTTGTGTGTAATTAACGTAATCGTGAACCAGGAAATATAAATAGCAGCGAACGCCGGGTAGGGAGGAGATCAGGGTGGATGGGTGGGCTCAAAATACACCAGACTTTCACCCAGGAGCCGGCAGTTCGCGTCCTGTGTGAAACCAGAAGTCAACGTTGATTTATTTGTCACCTAAGTTACGTACTTAAGTAACTCCATTTCCAGAGTTATTTTAGGCCAAACCACAATGTCTTCCTAAACCTAACTAAGTAATTTTATTGCCTAAACCTAAGGAAGTTGTTTTCTGTGAAGACGGAAGTTTATTTTGAAAAGACTGTATGCATGTAACAAGTGGAAATTGACACATGTTGCTGGACATTCGTAGGAAAACAAACAAAAACAGGATTTTTTCATAAGATATCATACGAACCGTTGTACGAGAAAATGTTGATCTAAATTATGCTAAATGATACTCAAGACCCATGGAAGCGCAATGTTAAGTGTGAAGTTGTTTGGATGAACGGTTGTCGAGAAAGCTGCAAGCAGCAATACCGGAGGCCAAGCAATCTGCCAGTAATGAACAGGTACGTTTTGAACGGGCACAATAAATACAGGATGCATGGTAGTCGCAAGCAGCAGATGTCAACCTACACATCATGACACATTCCCTTCTGATGTAGACAGGAAGTTAAAGGACAAAATATCGCAGCAGAGCACTTCCATGTCGCTGGGAAACATACGGTGAATACTGAGAGGTGTTTGTAATATTTTGTCCAACCCATTTATATCAATAAGACTGAATATAAACTGGCAGCTGAGTAATAATTACATAATTAAGTATCACTGTTCTGAGTCGTTTGGCTAAACTATTCTCAAACATCCTGAATACAATGCCGTGCATGTTCTGTGTGGATAATACAATCCTTAAAGAAACTCAGGCAGGATGTAGAAAGAGTTGCTCCACCACTGATCACATCTCTTTACTGAAACACATTGATTTGTATTGTTTTGCCTTTTCTGCTCTTTTATTGATTACAGCACGGCATGTGATACAGTCGGGGGGGATGGATTCTGGTACAAACTGCTGAAAGCAGATATTAACAGCAAATTCCTGGATGTAGTAATGAATATGAACAAAAACATCTAATCATTTGATTTTTTTTTTAATACTGTATCTATTTTTTGTGAGTTTAACGGGGACTGGGTATGGTAAAAATGTGTATTATTTTCATGTCAAAGCACTGGATCACGTGTGTAATTCTTGTAAGAAATGGAAGCTTGAGGTCAATAGTATTAAAACTACAGCTGCAATATGTGGTTGTAGAAAAGCTGAAAATAGCTCATTTCAGTTTATATGTAATGGAGTAGATCTAGGGATTGTTTATTGCTTAAATATGTGGGCGTCATAATAAATCATAATGGTTAATTTAAGATTTGAGCCACTGGAGAGCTGCTATGTTTGCCCTTATTAGGAAATGTAGAGAATTAAATAAGATCTTTTTGGTAGGTTAGTCACACCACCGCTGCATTTTCTTAAGTATACCCTAAATGTTAAAACCACTACCAGGAGAAATATGGAGTGCTATATAAAGGTAAATTCCCACAATGTGCAGAAGTAAAAACCGAGAATTATTGGCTTCTGGAGGAGGCTGCTAAACAGATAATAAAGCCAACTTGTATAGCTCTGGTGTGTATTAATCTCATAGACTCTATATAAAGATGGATGACATGACACCTCCCCAAAAGTGAAGCCAAAACATTTCAATCGCCCCCTGGTGGCTGGCTGCAGTACAGGTCATAAAATCTTCCCCTCCATGTTAGCGGATGGGACATGGGCCAAACTAAAAATTCAAATAATACGTCAAATACATTTTTCCCAAAGATGATTTCTGTCACTTTAGGTCCTTCAAGTGTTCATTTTTCTGATAAATTTGGTTTTAATTAGTTATTTGATGCTATAAAAAAGAGGGTGTGACATCATGATTGACAGCTGCTCTGAGTGAAGTCGTCGCTGAGTCGAAGGCTCGGGAATTGTACGAGAGAGTCTGTGTAATAGAACATGTGTCGATTTAATCATAAATGTAGTTACAGAGATATTATGGTGAGTTGTTGTGTCTTTCTAGCCAAACAGCTACCTTGGTGCCGACGTAGCAGCTAGGTGGCTCACGCTAACAAGCTGCGGCCTTGCTTGGCTCGTGATTGGCTCGGGTGAGCGTGTGGGTGGAACCTCGATACCACGGCTCCAGCCGTAAATGACACAGTGGAAAAGTTGGACTATACAGCTTAGTTGATACAAATCACAGAACGATGCCACCACTATTGTATGAGTCTGATTGAGCAATGTTGCATGCTAAGTCACCCTTAACTTTCATTAAGTTGAGTAATTTACTTTAGGACACAAGTTTCACCAGCTCTGCAACCCAAGAAATCATCTGCCATTCACCATCCAACCCTACCTGTATACTATGAGCTGTCTTTATTGACTAGGTGGTACATGTAAGGTAAAAAGTTTTGCTGTCATTCCAATTCTCAGCACTGTTTCCTCTCAGCTACTACACCGCAAGTTATCTCCCTGCGCTCCCCCAGCCTCCTCCTGCATTAGCATTTAGATGTAGGCGACATCAGATTGTTTTTCTATGTGTGTTCTTGTTCATCCAAATGTTGTGAACCCTTGGCTCTGCTGGGGGTTCGTGAGCTCACAGACAGTCCGTGTCACCTCAGCTCACACAGATTTGTTTGTCAAGCTCTGGAGCAGAACCAAACCACCAAATTCAAATGTTTGTTTTTGTTGCAGTAAAGCCGCGACATGAGTGACACTGACTGAAATCCAGTAACTTAATCTAGAGGGCACACGGCATCACTATCACACACTTTAAAATCCTATAGAAACAATCAAACCACATGAGCACACTCACCATAACACACATTTGCAAGACAAAATTAAATGAAATGAGGTGATTTGACTTAAGAGAAGAAGCCATAGTGGTACAGATACAAATGGGTTTGCAAACTACAGAAATTTGGGACAGATGCTCATCGTCTCTTCATACATCCATAAATACAAACTCCACAAAGTAACCAGTCAAAACAGCAACACAAAAAAACTGAACAAAAGACCTTGCGTGATAAAATGCCAAAGGCACTTATATCTTAAAAAAACTTTAAAAAGTACCTAAACTCATTTTAGCATTCACAACTACAAAGATCACAAACCAGTTTTGTCAAACATGGCAAAGATGAAGCCTCTATTTGTCACAAATTGGCTCAGGGAATGTGACAAGGAGGGAGTCCATGCAAGCTTGTAGATCAGCAATAACATTGCAAGCAATGCATGCATGTGTGGCATGTGAGCTGTCAACCCTGTCTCCCAAAAAATGACATTCCCATAGAACTAAACTACATACCTGGGATGGCTGTACAGTATAGCTCAGTGGGTTGAGCGGATCGTCCTTTAACCAGAAGGTTGACGGTTTAATCCCCGGCTCATGTCGGAGTGTCCTTGAGCGCGACACTGAACCCCACATTGCTCTACGGGCACTTTACAGCAGCTCACGGCTCCTTAGGATGGGTTAAATAATGATTGAAATAAAGTTTAAGTTTTTAACCGAAATACGTTTTGACGGAAACATATTTTCAACGGTCACTATATCCTGACAGTAGTGCATGAGACAGGTAATCTGAAAAAATCATGTGCCTGTGTGTCCTCCGGTGCTCCTAATGGCATCTGCAAGATTTCACAGACCGGAGGAAAACAACCAATCAGAGCCGAGCTGGAGCCTGCCATCTCTGAGCAGCTGTCAATCACTCACAAACTCTGATCAAACGGTCAAACAAGGCCGCGCTCATCAAATATGAATCAATATTCTGTTACTGTAATGCCTATTTCTTCCGTAAAATGTTGTCAGAAACATCTTGTAGTGTACTGTTTAGCTGTAAAATAAGAAAGTTTTTGACCCGGCAGCCATGTTGAGATCAGTTGAGGAAATACCAAGCACCTCCCAACAGCCGGAGCACAGCCAATAGAAACCCTCAATAGGAACGCTCTCTCTCTGAAGTGACCTGTGATTGGTCAAAGTCTCCCGTCATGGGCTGGATTTTTTAAAGCCTGAAAACAGAGCCATGAGGAGGTGCAGAAGTCTAGTCTTTCTCTCAGAACACTTAAATTACAATATGCTGAAAGGTTATTATGGAATTTTAGCCCAATGATGCCAAAAGTATTCTGCCTACTGAAGCTTTAAAATAACTTAAAAACAAACGAAAACGCAACAAATGATTACTTTTTACATGTGACATGAACACCGGTCTCCTGGGGGAAAATCTGGTGTTTGTTGGACCCATACAACGTTCACGTTATTCACTTATTAGTCACTTATTGTACTAAATCACAGTAAAATATGTTTCCTTCCAAACGTAATTGAGAATGCAGTTTAGTTGTATGGGAAAGTAATTTTTAGGAGACACGGGCTGGTGCTGTGGAGGTGTTGAGGATGCAAAATGCAATGAAGCAGGGTGGATGTTAGCCATAGGAAAGGACAGAGACAGTGAACATGGGCCAGCTTTTATAGCCTGGAAGGCGCAGGTGAACTATATGGAGACGAGAACCCTCCCATGTCTGCCAACTGCCTGATGGGGTTGGCCAGGACAGCCTCCAAGACAGGGGGAGGACCGCATCACATTACCAAAGAGTAAAAAGATGCAGCTGTTGGAAATTAGCTGACAAAAACATATTTAGCAGTGTCAGTAGTCTGACCCGAAACAATTACAAAATATTATAAGTGCCAACAAGGCATCATCAGAGCAGGGCCCTTCTGAGGCAGAAATAAAGAAGGAAATAAAGTCTTGCTGTAACAAAGCAGTTGAAAGGACGGGAGGCGGTCATCGATGATCACAGAGTTGCAGAGATGGATGAGAGAATACTATATCGCAGGTGATGCTACTGTCGGGTTAGAGTTAGAGGATGCTCCCCTGAACAGCGACTTGCACAAAGACCCTGAGGCAGCCGTCTGTCGGAGTGAGTTTCTCACAACTACTGAACATTATTCTGTAAGTTACCAAATCATAAAATCTTCAGATGAACCCTTCCAGTCCCAGTTTTTGTCCTACTTCTATTTATGTGCCTCTAGCTTCAAATTTGAGCGTGTTGCACTTTGCTTTCAGAATATACTATTTGAAATGAAAAAATTATGTGAGTACTACCATTCTAGATTTATAATGAATTTTACAAATGTAGATATGTACATACGTATGTAAAATTCATCATAATCTTTTGCTGGATACTTGGAGCTCTATGACTTTACCAACCTTAGTTACCATGATCTGAACAGAAAACAGCAGGAGGCAAATCAGGGCGGTACTTGAGATTCCGGGTAAGTTTTCATTCATTTAAACTGTACTATTAACTATTTGGGTCGCGTACAGTTCATGGTTAATAACAAGGTAATGTTAGCACTTATTTGGTGGTTGCCTAGCAACATATAAAATAAAAAGATGCAGCAAACTGCAAAAAAACGCTCGTCTGATTTTGCAACAAAAAGGCAGAGCGGTGTGCACGTTTTCCACCTGCAAAACACACTCTGTCTGATCAGGGCCTAACACACCTAAATCTGTGAAGTTTGTGATGAAACTGACAGCAACTATGGTCTTTCAACAGCCTCATAATCAATAAATAACACAGGTAAAAATCGATTAAGTGCAACAAGTACATTTTTACTGAAGTCAAACCATGTCATTGACCTTTCTGACATTATAGAAGTGAAGAAGGAACGCCTAGAATGGAAACAGTTTACTAAAGCATCATAACCAATAAATAACACAGGAAACTATTTGGTGATTTTATACAGCTTATTTCTCCACTAAGGAGAATGGGAAACAACCAAACTTTGATGCATGCATGTCGTTTGGATTGCCATAATTACATACACTCACTGTGTTAGCTCATTTTGCTCATAAGGACCAGGGCTATAGGGAAATAAGACAACCGAGTCAGTTTTTTGTGGGCTGCCTGGATCAGAAAACATGTGATTCAACAAGCCGTTCATATTTGGCTCACCTTCCTATGTCACATTCAGGCTCATTAGAATATATCGCCCACAGCTTGAGAACTACCTTTGCAAAATTGAGGCATATTTTTCACAAGCCAATCAGAGCAGACTGGGCTTTTTCGGGATGGGGGGGCTTAAAGAGACAGGCACTAAAATGGAGCGTTTCAGACAGAGGGTGAATACAGGTATATTCAGACAGACAGTATGAGAAAAATAATGTGTTTTTTGAACATTAAAGCATGTAAACATGTTTAGAAACACAAAATACAAGTATGAACCTGAAAATTAACATGATATATCCCCTTTAAACAGTGGACTGGATGCCGCTGGGACTGACGGGGTTAAGGCATTATAAGTCTTATGTCAAACAAGTGTTTTTCCTCCTCTGTGGAGAAAGGCAGAGTCATCTGTATATGACTCGTATGACAGACCTGGACCACTCATGAATTTTGTTCATACCTAATATAAAAATTCTAAGTACGAGAACGTGTTAATGTTATCTTACCTAAATCACCTGTACGTACCGCTAATGCCTAGTTCACACTACATGACTTTAGCCCTGATTTTCCACTTAAAGACAACTTTTGGAGCTCCCGAACAAAAGCCCCCGTGACAAAACGTAGTTTGGAGACCTCATCTGGGATTCCTCCTGGTGAAAGATCTTGTAGTGTGTGAACCCCTGTCGCCGGTCAGTCATGTAGTGTGAAAACCACAACGACTTAAAGACTCACGATTACAGGACAGCAAGTTGTGTATTGTGAACTTGGCTTTAAGAACAAATCTCTTCGTACGAGAGGTTCTTGAGTGAGGCCCAATGTCCACTGGCTCCTATAAACCACAGTGGTGGATTATTCATGTTTTGGGAGTGTCTGGGTCTAAAGATCCCTCTGTATGATCATGTACTGTAGTGACTGAGGTCATTTCACAGAGCCAACTTCATCCCACGGTGTAAACACTGCTCCTCCACAATGTCCCCGTGTTTCAACATGATCCCGCCCCTCAAACACGCCGGGTTTCATCAACAGCAGGATGAAGTCAGACCCCTTCCATAGCCTCCCCAATCACCCAGTGTAAACACCACCAAACCTTTGTAGTGTATACAGCATTGAACCTTTATAAGAAATAGATTTCCAGCTCCTTCATCTCTCAGTGCACCGGAGGCTTACCGTCTTGAAGAAAGCTTCTGTGCAACAGGTCAGGCTGCCGTATGAAAGCAGGATGCCTGAAACTGATCTGAAGGCTGGTCCTACCCCTCCTTAGATGAGATATATTCTCAAGATATTTGCATTAGTATATCCTCCTCTTGCAGAGCTGCATGACCGTGACAAGCAAAAGAAAAACAAGACTCGGTCAAAACGGAGTTTATGTCTGGACCGTGTATGGTCAGTCTGTGAATTTGTGGATAAATTGTTACACAAATAGTCAGTGGTCATGTCTATAATGATAAATCCAGCGTTACATGTCCACCAGGTCCGGCGAGGACACTAGGGGACGCGCTGCTTCACTCAACTTCAGGCGGTGACGTACCCGATCGTTGAATGCACCTGATTGGTTCCTGGTTTTCTGCTTGCCGTTTCAAACAGGAAACAACATGGCGGCCTGCTCGTAAACGTTATTCCGTCAAAACCATTCACCAAAATCTACTTCTGAAAACATTTTAAGCGAGAAATAGGCTATGCCACTGCTGAGTCTCGTTTCATTTTAGAACTAGATCGCCTAGTTTGACAGTTTGGTCCAAGCTTCGTGAGCCGGATGCGTCACGCTGGACGGGCTCATTTGCATAACGGACTTTTCTACGCCGTTTCATTTTGAAAGAGAAACGGCCAATCAAGGAGGGTGAAAAGAGGAGATGTCACGTGCCATCAATGCGTCATATCTTTGGAGTACAACACATCTGCACTCGCCAAAATTGAGCCAATAGCAATGCCAAAGAACGTACGACCGCAGCTCCAGTTACACTGCGCATGTGTCATATCCCATAGCCTCTTTCAATAGGCCTTGCAGCCAATGAGGAAACTCCAACACTCGGCCAACCAATCGTGTAACTTCATCACTCAGTCACTCACTCAGTTACAGACTTTTGTAGGGCTGGCCCTCTGCGGTCCAGCCAAAAAAATAAGTAAATTTATGCACACAGCCACGAGCGTGCACCATTCTGTCTGTCATGTTGTATTTTGTGACTCACGATGTTCAGGGTGCAGGTTTCCCATGGTGCTATGATAAATGAGGGCCATTTTGACTTTAATTGAAGGTCAGCTGCAGCTGAGCCTTTAGTTGTAAAACCAGTTTGAGCGTTTTGTGTCATATTTATATATATATATAAAAAAAGCTTGTGCCTTTGCTGGCCTTGACCCTGGTTTAAATACAGACATCTGATGTGATGTAATAAAGCGCATGAAGCTGAACATCACCAGAGACGGGGTTTTTACCTCTCTGAGCGCACAGAAAGGCATTTGTACAGTGATTAGAAGCATTTACTACCTATCCTTCTCCTGTGGTTGTGTGCGTAGGCCACTGGTGTTAATAAGAGGATCAATCATGCTAATGAAGACTTTCTCAGCATCCCAGTGCGTGGCTACATGTTTCTGCACACTGTGTACTGTGTGAAATGTCCTATACTTCATAATAACACCGTCTTTGGGTGCTTGGCTGCACCGTAGGTGGACAGCTCGTTGTCAGCCCTTCAGCCTCGACACTTCCTGCACACACTCCGCACGCAGCCACACATAGATCGCCCCATCATTAGAGTCGGGAGCACAGACGCAGACATAGGAGGGAGGTGGAGAAGAGATGGATAGACGGAGAAAAGAGAAGACGGATTCAGGAGGGAGGATATTCCGGCGCATCATTAGCACCAGGGATGGAGAGATCCAGGAATAGAGGGGTATAATGAAGATGAGACGGTTCATTTGGGATTTTAAATTTACAAAAATATGCAAAAAATGTGGAATATGAGAAGAGTCTTTTAACTGCCTGCATTCTGTCATATGTTTCCGAAGCTAGCCTAATTATCGATTGCTTGAAATGGTGATACAAAGGGCGAACTAATTAACCACAAGTTCGATTGTGATTAAAAATAAATGTCATAATACTGTGTGAATATGTTAACTATTGATTTATTTATTTATTTATTTTAGCTCTGGAGCATTTGAGAACAATGTTTGTTAAATTGATACAGAGATGAAGCAGCTCCCCAGCATGACGTACATTAGAGGAAGCAGTGACAATTAACTAGATATGCTCACCAGACCAATCAGACAGTCGCACAAAGATATTTTATTCAATTTCTCTGTGCAGAAATGAACCAATTTCCACAGAAATGTGCATGTCGGAAAGAAGAAACTCACTTTGTAAGCAGTTTGTAATGAGCGGGACTCTCGGATTGACAGATACCGTCTCCTACCGTACTCATCTAGCTTAGATTATCCTGCCGGGCCTGAAATAGCAACAGTACCTGGAGTTTAATTATAATTAATTCAGTTTAATTTCCTCTGCCATAACTCAAACATTCATATCCGCACATGAATTATTGGGTTTGAATATATCTGAACTTGCATCACCAGGAAAATGCTGGAAGATGGACTTGAAATTTTAAGCATGGTTCAATATTTGAACAGTGCGTTCCAGGAAACCGCATAGAAACTGTATTGACTTCCATCACTTGTGTTTCACTTTAGCTCTCAGAGAATATTGAGCGTATTGAAACAACATCAGCCAGTCTCCAAGGCACAAAAGCGGTGTATAAGAAATGGAAAAGGCTGCAATTATGGGCTGAGAGGGAGATTGATGAGAGGGATTCAGAGATGACAAAGCTGAATGGAAACAAAGTCTGACGTTAGCCCTTTGATTGATGGCGGACAAAATTGTCCAGTTATATGTCTACAATATACTTAAAGCAGCTATAATTTGTTATAATTCATTCAAATCGACTCCAAAATTGTATGGGTTCTTCCTTGGCCCATGCTACACCCTTCCAGCAAGTTTCATGAAAATGGCTTCAGCAGTTTTTCCATAATCCTGCTGACAGACAAACAAACCAACAAACAAACCGAAAACATGACCTCCTTGATTCCACTGTTCCTCTGAGCTTTTCAGAGCTTTATAGCGTTTTACAGCTCATTGTTTGGGTTTTCTAGTCTGCAGAGTTTACTGTTTTGGTTTACTCTCACCACTCAAGGTCAAGAGTGAGTTTTTGTAATTTTCCAAACAGTTGAGTTATATGTTTCTCTTCCCTGTTTACCTTTTCTACAGAACAAGTGGACAAGCTAGCAACAAAAACTAGCCTATTGTCTCCGTCAATCCCGTGATCCTCACCATATAGGTTGGGAGTCTACCGAATCCATGACGGCTAACGGCAGGCAAAGTTAGCAGCTAGCTGGCTAACATTGAGTATTTAAGCAGCTAAAGATATTTCCCTTAGGAGTTGGTGGAGACCAAAATTGAGCTAAAAGGAGAGAGAATATTGGACTTGCATTCATCAGAAACATCACTTCAAATCAGGGTCTAAAATGAGCACCCGCCAAATGCGGGTAAACTGTCGGCAATGGTGGGTAAAATCGTCAGACCATCCGCCACTTTGGCAGCCAAGGAAAACGCTAAGGATGAACCGGTTCCTAGATGTCTGATTCCTTGGCATTGCAATCCTCAGCTTCAGCTTTTGAGCAGAAACTTGAATAAATCCAGTTGTTTGAAGGAGACGTTTCCACAGAAATATAAAATAGATATTAGAGAGGGAATTATAACTTGTGTAATGCCTAACACTAGCTCTAAGTACCTGATGATACATGATTAAAACTACTAATGCCAAGATTTGTTTTAATCAAAGCAAATATTTAAATAAAAATACAATAATTTATTTCCTAATTATTTAAATTGTGTGTTTTCATGCAAATAACTACTGTAGATGACAATAACAAAGTACAGTACAGTACCCTACTCCTGAAAATTAGGGTTCCTCCAGAAGCTACAGTGTAATTTGAACACTGAAATTCACCATGCATATAATGTTTTTTGTGTAAAATATATTGAACATTGAATGACATCAGATCTAAAATGTTATTCCTTCATTTAGCGCATAGATTTCAAAAAAACATACTGGCCTGCCACGGTGGACGGCAGTGAAAAAAGTTAATTTCAGACCCTGCTCCAAATAAATGCTAATGTTGTATTAGCTGGATGTAAAAATCAGCAACTGTTTGTTAACAAGTTTTTGATATGAACTTAAAATGTGGTTGTGCTCACAGCTTGTTTACGCTGCCCCCAAGTAGCCAAAAAATCAGTTATTGCAGGTTTAAATTTAAATGCAGAAGTCAGGAGTTGTGTGGCACAGCTGTTGGATTCAGGCTGAGAGCGAGGCCTTAGCAACAACCCCCGAAATAGGGACATCAAGGTGACAGTAATCAATGCATACATTGTAGAAAACCTGAGAGAGGAAATTTGGCAGGTGAGGAGACAGGACAACAGACCGGGAATGGAAATGAGAGACGGTGAAAGTGGAGGCGGAATAAGAAATGCAAAAAGAAAGAGAGAAAGAAAGTGGACGACAGGACAAGAGATAGCAGAGACGCTTATGTGACAGAATCAGCAGGCGTTTTATACAACTGGAGAAAGAAAAGTCTTTTAAATAGCTGAAATGTTCTAATATATATATACATGTGTGTGTGTGTGTGTGTGTGTGAGACAGAGAGAGTACTAGTGTGTGTGTGACCTCGTCTGGGTGTGTGTGTGTAAGAAAGCTGTCAACTACTCCAGGCGAGAGAGTTCCAGCAGTGTGTCAACCTAATGGGCAGAAACTGGGGCATAGTGAATTATTCAACAGCTTTTTAGGGGGAGAGGAGACGCTTCCAATATCTTCCCTTAGGAAAAACGTAAAGACCCAGCTCTCATAATACAGACACATCCACGCACACTGCACAGCATGTGTGCCGAACAACTATGCCATCAGTTCGGTCTCTGCCAACAGGTCCTAAACTCCTAAACTAATGTTCTAAAAACAAACACAGCAGCAGCTAGCTCGAACCCACTGAGACTCTCTCCATGTTACTTAAAGGAAAACAACAAGCTGTTGAGCAATTGGTCCATTAGTCACTTACTTATGCCTCATTTCCACTCAGTGGGTAACTCCAGGGTCTGAAAAGTGAAGCTGACGCGGAAGTGGCTTAAACCTGCATTCTTTCTAATAGCCAGCAGGAGGCGACTCCTCTGGTTGCAAAAATAAGTCAGATTGTACAGAAGTCTATGAGAAAATGAGCCTACTTCTCACTTGATTTATTACCTCAGTAAACATTGTAAACGGGAGTTTATGGTCTCAATCGCTAGTTTCAAGTCTTCCTTCAATACAGCATGATGTTCATTTAGTAAATGATGGTCCCATTTAGAGTCAAATAGACTATAAAGCAGGGTATGCTTTAGGGTGTGGCTACCTTGTGAATGACAGGTCGCTACCACGGTGTTGTCCGGTCTGGGATTTGTCCGTGTTTTCGTCTTACAACTTTAACCCTTTCACAGTGTGTTTTCAGTTCTTGAAAGTCGCGTGAAATCGTCTTATTCAGCATTCGGTTGTACTTGGCTCCTTCCTCTTGTGTCACTTCTGGTTGCAAAAAAAAAAACATGTGGACGGCCAAAAACCAAGATGGCAAAGGCCAAACTGCCGAAATCGAGGCTTCAAAACGGCAGTCCACAAACCAATGGGTGACGTCACGGTGACTACTTCCACTTCTTATGTTTCCACTGCGTGGTTCGGCTCAACTCGACTCTTGGTATCAGGTTCTTTTCTCTATTTTGTTTTCCACTGCAGATACCCGCTAGCTTGTTACCTTGAGTACTTGTTAAGGCTGGCCCACGCTTAAAGATTTTTCAAATCTTACAGATGTTGTAAATGTGAGAGACCACACACATAACGACATGCTATGTTAAATTTAATAGTTTTGTTCCAACAGTGTGTGTTGAGCAACGATCTGGCCAAAACACTACACACTAACAGATACCATTCATGAACAACAAGAGTCCCGACTACAAAAACGGAAATATCGCAATCAAACGTGACTTTAGTGTAAACAAACATGAGGGATGAGAGGCAGCAAGAATTACCAATGTTAGTTTTTGCACTACTTTGTACTGAAACTTCACGAAGCATGGATGGATGAAGTCATAGCGACATGTTAAATAAACACTTGTGTTGTTGCCTCAAATTAACAAGTTGTTCTTCCACTTCTGAGCTCCATCTTACTACGACTTTATGCTTTGAGTTTTACATTAGCTCATGCATTAGCCGCGGCCGCCAAGACAGCGGTTGTTGTCCTCCCATTTCAGTCAGCTTGGTTCTCAATTGGCTATCGTTCTTTCCTACGTGACCGCGGTTGCAGGCTGTCCTCGGGGTTCCCCACACGCAACAGGATATCCCATCGCATATATAACATGTTTAATATTTACGATTTGAGATCTGTGCGGCCAGGATTGACTTCCAAGCTGATCTTGGGATGTAAAAAACACTCTTAACATACGTCACACCACAGGAATATCTGGAAATATAATCTTTAGAACCATCAAAACATCTTTGCTCTGGCTTGATTCTTGTCTAGTGTATACCCGGCATGACTGTTGGCGGCTGTTGGAGGCTTATTACAGCAGGGTCAAATGGGATCGGAAGAAAAATCTGAAAAAAGCATCACAGAACTAGACTGAATGGACTGACGCTGACAGAAAGGGCACAACAAAGAGCATTTAGCACCAAGATAGCGACAAACTAAAAAAAGATTCTGCAGGTCACCACTTAAAAAACCCTCTAACATGGACAAACCATCCATTCGAAAGTGTTTCTCTCCTTTTTGTCCCTGAACTCTCGGCTGCCAAAGAGTCAAACCTTATGTAACACATGACATTTACAGCAAGGTCCGGTTCCCCGTCTACCTGTCTGCCACTCTCTCCCCCTCAAACCCTCCTCTCCCCTCCTGCTTCCCTCTCTATCCGATCTGACTCACTGACATTTAATTAGTTGGTGAGTGGAGGACGTCTCACCTCATCAGCCCTGTAGTGCTGCTGACCTTTTCCGACTGGGTCACTCATCTGCCATTAGAGCACCACCCCCCCAACACTTCACACACACCCTCATCATCCTCTCGGTACTAACAAAGAATACTTCAGTGCGATGTTGAAATGAGCCAGCTGGTGATCTGGCAATTGACAGTGAGGTGGAGCTTTCGTTTGCATAAATGAGATGAAGTCACATGGACATGTTTGATGATTTCTGATGCAGCCAGCCCGTGTGTGTGTGTGTTTTCACATTGATGTGTGTTTGATGATTTGGTGAAAGTTGTTTGTGTGTGTGAAGAAGCTTTCTTTCACTCGGTTGCATCACTCTAATCAGCCATCATAAGAGGAACTAACAACAGCTATCCTTTCATCTCTGGTCAGTGCAAAATGGACTTTGCAATGCACATGCACATAGAAGGCTACACACACACCTGCACAAAGCCAATCAGAAGTTTCCACTTCTGTCCCCCCCCACCCCCAACCCCTCCCCTTCACATCTCCTCTCCACTCCTCGGCGCTGTGACATATCACCCAGCAACATCAGCTGCCAGACACCTCCTATCAGGATCGGTTTGGAGGCCTTTTAATCCGCCCTCTAAAGAAGTCTTTCCTGTCAAAGGAGGGAAACGTGACCCCAATACCAAAGGAAGGAGGAAGGAGGGGAGGTGATAGTGGAGGGATCCGGGGTGAGCGCCTGGCAGAGCGAGCTACCCAACTGGCCCCGCATGCCGGTGTTGGGCTGCAGCCCAGACTGTTTTTTTCTCAGGCCAGAAAGGTTGGAAAACATCATCCGCATAGACAGAGAGGAGACGGTTGCACAGGGTTGTGGATCACTAGACAGAGAAGCTAAAGTTATGGAGGAAGATGTGGAAAAGAATGCAGAAAACCAGCAGAATATAGAGTGAGGAGAATATCAACGTAAAAAGTCATCTTTATAATAATCATTTTATGATTGAGCTATAACATATTTTGTAATATGTTTGAGTAGCATTCTGCTGCTTGGAAGACCATTCAAATTTTAGCTTGCTCTCAGTCATAAGCATCCTAAAGTCTGGCTGTAGAACTACAAAGTTGTGAATTAGTTTTCCAACAGTTCATGGTTATCTTCATTAAGCCTGCATTACTTCATTTTTTGGCCACTTCATTTCATTAATGAAAACTATGACGAAATATGTTCGTCAACAAGCTTTATTTCCATGACGAGACGATGGTGCTCAGTCCGTCTCGTCCCTCTTGTCTCTGACCTCAGTCCTGACATTTATGCTACTTTATTACACAGCTTTGATGAATACTTGATACTGATTGGTCAATCACGGCGTTCTATGGTCTGTTATTTCTTTATGGCAGACTGTTGCCATGTATAACAGACCGTTGCTTTGTATAACAGACCGTTGCTATGGGCGCAGTTCAGATGTCAGACTCGGGGCAATCATTTTTGTGTCATATTATTGATTTCTTAAGTAAGTAACCGTGTAATAAGTGGGATAATGTACAGCTAGCGGGTCATTGAAGTGAAATAAACCCCTTCAGGCTCCGCACCGGGGTGCGGCGTCACCCTGTCGGGGTTTATTTCGCAACACTGACCGGCTCGCTGTACATTATCCCTTACATAATGCATAGAGTTGCCAATTTGCAGGTCGGGTTCAGGTGGTTGATTCATATTTTTGCACGTCTGGCGACCGGATTGGCTCTCATAACGGGCTGGTTGGGTACAACTGAACCACATATCACTAATGAGCACAGTCAGGAGGACTAGAGTAACTGCAAAGCTGCATGCAATCATTCAACCTGTGTTTTTCATCAGATAATGATAAGATCAAATCTTATGTAAAACAAGTTTGACTAAAATTATTGGTTTGGCTAGACTACATTGACTGAAATGTTCGACATAATATGATGAATAAAAAAGGACATTTTAATAAAAAAATAACTGACAAAATTAGGAGAGAAAACATTTTGACTAAAAGTAATGACTAACATATAATGACTTTTCAGCAATTAAAATTGGACTACAACGTTTTGAGTTGTCGTCGACAAAAACTAGACTAAAACTAAGGATAAAAATTACTAAGATGTGACTAAAACTAAGAAACATTTTCGTCTAAAGAGTAAGACCAAGACTAAATCTAAAATAGCTGCCAAAATGAACACTGCTTGAGGGCAGTGTAACAGGCTGTAAACACAAAATTGATATATTATTACCTTACGGTTATGGCTAACTTGTTTGCAAACAGTATCTTATTTACACATCAAGCAGACTCAGAGCAACATTAGCATCCATTTGGAGTTGTGTGTTTGTCCAGCTTTTAGCTCTGTTTTGTTCTCCTCCACTAACTCGTGAGGGAAATATCAGGCTAGGTAGCTGCTAAATATGTTCACCAGCTAGTAGCTAAATATGTCAGTTTGCAAAGTGTTGCTGGGCACGTAGTGTAGAGTGTGGTTTTTCAGAGCTTCAAAAAGCTTTGGCTGAAAATCATGTTGTGAGCAGTAAGAGTGAATCAAAACAGTGAAGCTGTGGGCCAGAAAACCAAAATAATGAGTTAAGAGACGCTAAAACTCTCTGTAAAGCTGAGGGGAACTGTTGGTGATAATTCACTGTGGGTTCGTCACTAAAAGCAGCTTCTTTCACATTATTACACGTAGTAATTTCATTGATTGTTAATATGCAAGTATTGATTAGAGCAGCTTTAACTTAAAAAATGAGTGGAATATGGAACAAATACAGGCATTCATGTACTACAAAGCTGCATCCACAAAAGTGATGAGCTCATGTCAGCAACAGAAAAAAATCTCACCTGCTCATTCTGTTCTGCTTTAGTCATAGAAAACATTTCCAGACACATGGCCCTCTGTGGCACATAGCTTGACAGCCCTGAAATGGAGAAGGAGGTGCTGAGAGCCATCATTATTGTCCTGCCATCATCATGTCACTGGCATGATGTTTGTCCATGTGTCATCTCCCTTCACACCTTCGCCATCCTTCTGTGGCCAGAGGCCGGGACACTACAATACATCATCTCCTTGGCCTCCTGGTTTGCTATTATTCTCTCAAAAGCCAGAGCACTCTACACTAGTGGTGTCCAACTATGTGCCACGGATGGTCAAGAGACTGTAGCTTTTTATTCCAGCCAGTGGCTCCGGCTGCTGTTCCAGCCAGAGATGGTGAAATAATCAGCAAAATCACCTGGTGCAGTCTTTGGAGGGAAACGCTGCAGACTCTTGGCCCTTCGAGGCGCTTGTTTGCCCACCACTCCACATGATGTCCAACATACTCTGTAATCACAGTGAAACCACCAACTACACAGCCGTAAAAACTGCTCCTCAAGCCTCCATTTGGAGACAAAAAAACCCTGACACCTCAGCCGAGCTGCCAACTAATGTGTGTAAACAACTACAGCAAGAAAAGTGTCACTGATCCCTTTGATTTCAGACCGTCTGGGACCCCTGTAGAGTCCAAACCAGATAAATGCAACCAGGGCAGAGCAGCTCAGGGCTACACCACAGCCTTTTTCACAACAGATGACACCATTAGGTCAGAGCAGACTGCCTTTCCATCACTCCTCCATCCCTTTCGATCCAGTCAGTTTCAGACCAGGCTGTTAGACAGACGTGTCAAGCCCCTCAGTGCCTCATTTAGCAGCTTAGTTCAGGAGGGAGCTCGGCCAATGAACAATCTGTCACCACTGTAAATATGCCATCATGTTGGAAGAACCACCTCTTAAAGCATTCGAAGTAAAAAGTCACCCTGGGTGCTACAACATTTATCTGAGTCAAATATCCCAAAAAGAGAAATGGTACGTGCATCATTTTGACTACAAACAATGCAAGATGCAGCAAACTCTAGCACTCACACCAAATGCTGGTTGGCCTGTTTGAAGCAAGAGCATGACAGTGAAGCAATAATGCAGTTTACAATGTTAATTGTAGCAGATTTACAACTCTTTTTTTTGTAATTTAAAACCATAGGTCATTATTTTAGACAGACAGGCAGGCTTCTCGTTTTTAGTCGGCAACTAGGGCTGGGTATCGGTAGCCTACTCGATACCTTAGAGGTATCGACTAAAACACATAACCCCAGTACCAAGTACTATCAAAATTTCTCCAGTAAATTGATACCTACAATGGATCCTTTTTGTGCCAAGATAGAGAAAAAAATGACTATTTGTATGGTTTTGCTCGCAGCCAATCACCGCAAGCGTTCTTGGATTTAATGGCGCGTGTGATTGCCCCACTACAACCCATACACACGGATCTGAACATGGAGATGTCTGAGCTGGCGGCTAGCAGCTAACAGCGCTAACAAGGGCAACAGTGCTGACAATGCTAACAGATTTAATCTTGGGGAGGAACCAGAGGGTGGGTGATACGCTTCCATGACAACGCAGTCCCGCGACTGTGGGTTGGGGGACAGAGTTAACAGCGGCAACTTCTGTATGAGCACTGTGCAGTGCGCCGGCGATTAACTAGGGTCGTGTCTAAAAGGGAACCTGCAAGTTGCGAAATCTGATCTGAGATCTGCAAAAACGTGCAAAAACTCTTGCCAGACTCGCTACCCGACAATAAATACAAACCTTAACCAGTCAAGGTCAATGCCTAACCTTAACTATTCAAGGCCAATGCCTAACCTTAACAATCTCGCAAGAGTTTGCCTAGTTGGCTGGTTCCCTTCTCGACACTAACATTAGCTAGCCAGTGGGACACACACACAGCTTCCATTCACATGATGGATATTGAATGAATAATGATGATGACGCATTTTAGGCTTTTCGTGTGTCATTTGTACGCCACGCGACAAAATTACGGTAACATGTCATGGTTGGGCTTGAAATAAGTACGCAAACTCAGTAAAATACATACGGAAACAATGCAACATAAGTATAGAAAACACGTCACAAATGTCACTAAAAAACATGTCTAACGTAACTTACATGTGACAAGCGTCACTAACGTAACTTACAAAACAAAACACCGGTCTCGAACACCGTTGTCAAGGTTGAAAGTCCTGTGTTTGTTGGACCTATCCACCTCCCCAGCCACTCACCATAAGCAGTCTTTCTTGCTTTTTATCCTACGTCACTAGCTCTGACCATAGCATATTTACACAGATGCGTATACACTGAATTCAATACAGACTACATGGCGGACAAATGTCATGCCAAAAGCAAGAAAGGCGTTCTTATTGCACGCTAAATGCCTTGCGCATTATCGTGTCATTCATACGCCTTTTCGTGCTATTCCTTACACTTTGGTCTTGTATTTTCGGTTTTGGATATTTATATATAGAGTACTTCTCTCTCTATAGTCCCATGCCCACCGCCTCTGGAGAAATCCAAAGCTTGACAGATCTGCTGTGCCTAGTTGCTTCGCTATGATTGGACAATCTCTGTCCATGGGAGGGGTTTAGCACACAGTCAATTGTTGTTGATTTCCATGTCAAGCAATGAATGTCTTGTGAGTAAATCCAGGGTAAATTCCATCCTGCTCCTATCTGAACATACAGTCACCGCCTAGTGTAACAAATCCAAAGAACGCCCTTGAGCTGAAAAATATTTTTCAAACCACACGTCTGCACTGCTCAAGTGTCCTTGAGCAAATCAAAGAATCCCTACCTGCTCCAGGGATGCTCTTCTATAACTGGCCCTGACCTCTAATCTCTGAGAGGTGAGGGGAAAGAGAATTTCCCCAGGGATCAACAAAGTATTACATTATTATTATGCTGGCCCTCCCCAAAAAAAACAATTTGGTGGATGGAGCTTCAGATCAGCAGAGATTTCAAAAATCTCCCTGTTTACCTTTAGCAATAGATAAAGAGCATAGCCAAAGGGGCCACACTAAGATGTTAAGGTTTTAAAACTCTTTCCAACTGAGCCCACGGAAAGAATGATAAATGAAGGTCTTTATTATAATCTGCTACTAGTTATTTCACTCTTAAGCCCTGTATCACACTTTTAGAAACTAAATTCCACACCGTTTTCACATGACGGACAATTTATGAGTCTGTTATAATAGAAAAGCTATAAGAGTTGAAGAATTTGTCTATTTTTACTACACAATTTACTGCTATTATTCCTGGGCAATTGTACGTTTTTTGCGTTCAAAATAAGGTGACTTTTTTCCCAGGCTGTACATATGAAGTGCAGAAATCCATCATTTCTGAAACAAAGCTCGAGCCTCTCCTAATCTGAGCGGCAGGCGAGTGGAGTGGTGCGTAGGCCATCCTTTAATCAGACGGCGCGAGTTCAAGCCCATGTGACAACAAACAGTCGCCCTGCTCGAGTGTCCTTGATAAGACACAGCGCTGAGGGTATTGTTGAGTGGCTGACCCTGACCCTCAGAGAAAGGAAAAAATTAAAAGTATCTGCTTATTATTGGTAGTATTATAAATTGTCTACCCAAAGTACAATGCCATAAAAAGCTAAATCAGTAAATCCAAAGACAAAGTACCTTGAATACACCCAAGTCCTTAAATCAACCAGCTTTTGCCCGTAGTTATTACACCACATTGATTCTCCATAGTATTTCTGCAGCACTGTGCTTTTTGGACAGAATATTTGGCACCGCTCTTCAGTGCATTCATTTCTGCTTGTTTAGCTCATGTGCCTTTGGATTTGCTTTTGTTGCATTTACATTGGCACTGCTGGCAGTAAAAGACAATTAATCATCCACTTTGCTGTTACAATTTGGATCTTATACCTTAAAAAGCTATTCTCCTCAGGGATTATTTGGCTCAGTATGTTCCCAGTTTCAAACTTTATATGAAATAATGTAGTTTCTGCATGTATAGCCTATAGGGCCGAAAGTATGTTGCCACCCTGAGAAATATTAATATACTTGCAGCCTAGTATTCTTAATAATATCGTCCATATTAGACAATTTTGGTCAGGGGTTTGGGGTGGTGAATGGGCATATACTGTATAGCACATCTGACATCTAACACAGGCGACTGTCGTGTTGCGGTGAATACAGGTAACAGGGATAGGACCCAAAAGCAGATGAAGGCAGGAAGACTGGATCAGTTCAGTGATTTATTGAAGGTCTTGGCTGTCAGACAGACAGGCATAGGTCAGGTAAAGGGGCAGAGTAATAGAAGCTCCAAAGCAAAAAACATATGCTACGCTCAGAGCTAGTGACGTAGAATAAAAAGTGAGAAAGACTACTTATGGTGGGTGGGAGGGGAGGTGGATGGGCCCAACAAACACACGACTTTCAACCAGGAGACCGGTGTTTGTGCCCCAAAGTGTTGAGTTGTTTTGAAGTTCTGTTGGTGACGTGTTTTCCTTTCTTACGTTATGTGGTTTAGGTATTTTACCTAGTTTACATTTTAAGCTCAACCATGATTTTTTTCCTAAAGCCAACTTATTGGTTTTGTTGCCTAAACCTAACTGCGGCTGTTACCTTCGTTTTGTTGCCTAAACATAAACGCAACCGTTTCACCGTAACTACATGGTGTTAAATGACATGCGAAAAGCCTAAATTGTGTTATCATGACACGCGGATATGTTGTGCTATTTATACACCTTCCCATGAGATCGGGTCGGTCACAGACCTGCAATTAACGTCTGTGTTTTTATTAACTGTAGCCACAATCTTTCCCTAACTTTAACTTATCTTTAAGCCTAACGCGAACCATACCTTAACCATAATAAATTTGCCGTAACCATTACCTTTCCAATTCTGCAGTTGTTGAGTAAATGTTTGGGATAAATTGTGAGCCAGGATTATCGCCTGTCCTGACCTCAATTATGCTTTTGCTGCTGAATGGGATCTAATCCCTGCAGCCAGGTTCCAAAAACTTGTGGGAAGCCTGAAAACCAGAAGAGTGGAGGCTGTTAGCAGTATCTGAGGTTAGTCACATGTTGATGTCCGCATACTTTTGGCCATGTTGTGTATCATTAAACAGAAGAAGAAGAAGAACCTGACACATTTTTCTTTTAAAATGATTCCCATCTCTGTCCCATCATTCCACTGGACGTGAAGAAAGTGGGAAGATAATAAAAAGGTTGAGGGAAATGACTCCTCATGTTGTGATTCTGCAACAGTTTCCTGTCTAATACAAAACCCATGTCACCCCTGCAAAACAACAGGAGCAGTTACCTCTCAGGCAAGCAAATTCTGCGAGGTTATGACACTGAGTCGTGTGTGGTGGAGCAGATGCAGCCTCCTCCTGCATCCAAACCTGGGAGAGATAAACTCAGTCCAGGTGTGAAAGTTGAGGATGTTTTGCAGCCCATTACCAAATCCCTCACCTCTCCGCAACTCCTCCGTCTACAAAACCCAGCGAGAGAGAACAGGAGAGCTTCATTAGGCCTATCTAGAAGCATAAAGTTAACTAACCTCATGCGGGTACACATCAGCATTCTTCTTTATCTCTCTCCCCTTCACCCTCAAAGGAGCTCTCTCCGGTGACTCGCTGTTCCAGAGGATGCTTCCAAAATGGCGGCTCGGGGAGCGTCGCTATTCCCCAGGCTGCCGAGATGAGATGCGGGGCACTCTCTCGTGAGCGCAGCCGGGAAGAGGAGGAGATACGCAGGAAGTTGTACGTATGTGTGTGTGTTTTTCTCCCCTCTTTTATTTTCCCAGCTTTCTCTGATCTGATCTGATGTGAAATCACAAATTGGCCCCTAGCCGCTGCCCCCTGTGTACATAACAGAACTCATTAAAGAGAGGAGGGTTATTAAAAAGTGATGGAGCAAGGGAGGACTCTGACAAGAAAAACTGATTCTGTTTAATAAAAGAGACGGAAGAAGGAGAAGAGAAGAAGCTCCAGAAAGAAACTTGCTGTGGAAAAGAGGCTAGGCAATGAGGGAGCTGTGACGAGCGGCACTGCGTTTACTATTCACTTTCACGGATGGCTTGCTCAAATACTCCAGATTCTTCTGAGGCTTTGGACATGCTCAGATATTTATTTTCCAACAGATGATAACAGGGAATAGGACAACATTTCCACTGGCTCTGTTTCTGTGCCCTACATACAGTATGGTCTAAGGCTGAGACAATACGATATGAAGGCAACAACTCAGCGGGCTACAGAGCAAACTGTATGTTTCTTCTTGAATCCCAACAATCAGGCAAAAGCCCCTTAAGGTCTAGGCTAAAAATACACCACGTATTACTGTTCACTTAAGATAAAAGCATTTGTTAAATGACCGTATCATAACGTCGCCCTGCTCAGGGCAGTAGTTTTTCGTGGTGGGGGTTTGTGTGTGTAACAGCTGCAACTGATCTCTGGTATTCTGCTTCATGGATGTTCATCTATAATTCATCTGTTGTGACTGGGAACACACATGAAATGCGAGCAAAGTATCTCTTGGAGGTGAAGAGGGAAAGAGAGGTGGATGGTAAAAACTTAACGAGGTGCGAGAGGGCAGAGGAACGACCGGTGGAAAAGACAAAGAGAGGGGAGACGAGCACGCAGCGAGGACGTCTGGTAGGGGAGGGAGTGATGAGAGTTTCTTCCAGGTTGTTTGTTCTCCAGAGGCTACTGTGGATCCAGATGGACTGAGGCTGAGAGGGAACAGAATGTGCATCAATATTTACTCGCCTCCCCTCACTTCCCCCCCAGTCTTGGTGGGGGAAAAAAAGCAGAAAGCTGGGCAGGCACGTAGCCATGCAGACGTTACATGTAGATCTGCTCACGGGAGATTACGCTTAATGCCGCGTAGAGGTCATGTTGGTCGTATACATTTGCATCCGTGTGAAAAGGAACCTCAAATGTGAGAAATCATATGCAAAATGTATCCTTGTGTGATAATGCGAGCGAAAGAAGGTGTGAGTATGCTGCGCCTGCCTCTTTGTGTAAAAACAGAGAGAGGAAGGATGAGTCAGTGATGTCTGTTGCCGTTCTTCAACGAGTAACCGGCAAATAACTGAAGAGACTAAAAACCTGTGGCCTGCAGCGTCCCACCTGTGTGCCTCTGCGGAGACAAAACCACCTGCCCTATTCAACATCCTCCCGAGGCCTCATTTATAAACATTACAAACACACAGAGAAGGTGTTGGAAAGTTGTGTATGCCACTCCCCAGGCAAATGTTAAGCTTTAGAAAAACGGAGCTGGCAGGAGAACGTGTGCAGCTCTACAGAAGCTATGATGTATGGAAATCACGGCCGGATCAACCTGCAGGCACTGGGCCCCGCATTAACACGCCTTCCTCCGCTTCCCTGTGCCTTTTGTGCAAAGTCTTATGCTGGAACATTACATGGTTTAAAATTAGTTATTTGATCAAACACACTAATCTAACTAGAGACCGTCTTGAGATTGGATCACACCAGCCGCAATGCTGAATCGGGTGTAAATGGCCTCATCACGACTTCCTACCCCCCTACTTGCTTGGATCACAGCAGTGTGCAACTCCGGGGTCTGAAAAGTGAAGCAAATGCAGAAGTGCCTTAAACTTCTTTCTAATAGCCAGCAGGGGGCGACTCCTCTGGTTGCAAAAATAAGTCTGATTGTATAGAAGTCTATGAGAAAATGAGCCTACTTCTCACTTGATTTATTACCTCAGTAAACATTGTAAACATGGGTTTATGGTCTCAATCGCTAGTTTCAAGTCTTCTTCAATACAGCATGATGTTCATTTAGTAAATTATGGTCCCATTTAGAGTAGAATAGACCATAAAGCAGGGTATGCTTTAGGGCGTGGCTACCTTGTGATTGACAGGTTTCTACCACGGCGTTGTCCAGTCTGGGAGTTGTCCATGTTTTCGTCTTACAACTTTAACCCTTTCACAGTGTGTTTTCACTTCATGAAAGTTAATTATAACCTTTTTGGTTGCCTAAAAATGTCTTATTCAGCATTCGGTTTTACTTAGCTCCACCCTCTTGTGTCAATTCATGACACAAGAGGGTGTCACTTCATGACACAAGAGGGCGACTGCCAAATACCAAGATGACGACGGCCAAAATGCCGAACTCGAAGCTTCAAAACGGCAGTCCACAAACCAATTGGTGAGGTCACGGTGACTACGTCCACTTCTTATATACAGTCTATGGATCACAACCATCATCAAACTCTGCTTTCATTTTGATCTCAACTACACGCCTGTAAAGTTTGGTGACGCCATGTCGAGCCAGGGCCGTAAAGTGGGCCTGTAAATTTGGAGGTACGTGTACGCTATATTTAGAATATTTTCTGATGGGGAACTGACCTGAAAGTGAAACTTATCTATATTGTTTTTGTCATCGGAGCCTGCTGGCTTTTGAGAGAGCATAGATAAGTTTCATTTTTGTTCAGTTTCCCGTCGGAAAAGAGAAGGAAAGGGCTGTCTGACGACAAGACACTTAAACGAATATTGATTTTTTTTTAGGTGAGCCTTTCTTTTAGGTGGCTAAAATACGTTTCACTGTCAACGGCACTGTATTGCTTTGCTCCCGTGCTGGTAATCCTGTCTGTTTCTCCAAACTGGGGGCGCGCCAAGCGTCATCTACTCTAAGTAATACACCTACTATGGATAAGTACCTCATACAACCCCACTTGAAAACACCCACACTATCCCTTTAAGGCCCTTAACTTGCGAGTTGATATTGTGCTTTGAAAGTGCAGTGATACATTTTCAAATTAACTCATTCTGGGGCCACAAAGACAGTTGTCCACTTTCCCAGGTTGGTAATCTAACTTTGATGGCAATCAACATTTGGACACAGTAGCAAATAGTGACACAGATGGCTATTTTTTAAAATGTAATGCCCTCTCTTTACCTATTTGCCTTTTAAACCTGTAGTGTGTACTTTGTGAGCTTCATGCACAAACGACATGTATGACCTGGTTCACCTGCAGTAGCTTTAATGCCATTCTCCTCTGCCTCTGAAAAGTAATATTTAAGTCACTGCTCATTGCACATATCTATAGACGGGAGTTAACACAATTTATTTTTACAATATAAACCCTCCCAAAGGGGAAGCGTATGCAGTAAAGCCAGCATAATGTTCAAATCATTTTATTTGAAAGCTAATATATTCTGCACATCCCACATGAATGAATTGTAATGAGCTAATTTGAGTATTATTATGGATTACAGTCGGGGTTGGTTTACTGGGAGTGTGGGTTTGGGAATAGCCTGTAACCATATACAGTTTTTAATGTTTTTTTTCATAATTAAGTCAGACAGTTTGTATGTTTGTGCATTTATAGGACAAAGTATAGCATCTTCTGTCTGCCATTCATCCTAATTTTTGCACTGTTTTTATCCATTAGTGAATTCTTGCATGTAAAAGCACTTTGTTCTGAAAAGTGCTACACAAACAAAGTGTACATTTGTTGCTCATTTATCTATTGTGTTCCCCTGTGAACTCTGCAAGTATATAGCCAAAGGGACGTATTTATAAAAAGACACTGTGCTCCAGTAGAAATCCAGAAAAGTCAGGGATCATGGCGAGTGGATCTAACTTTGTGATTTTTCAGCAGTTCTTAACAGTGTCAAGGCAACGGCTGCTCACTCAGGCGTCCCCTGAACAGGCATTGACAGAGGGACCCTGAGGACGAGGAGAGGAAGCTTTGACCGGGGAATGAACCTGGTCGCAGGTGCTCAACCGTTACACAGGCGGTCAATGAGCCGGAGAAGGGCAACGGGCAAATAAATACAATTAGCGCAAATTTGCTGTGACAATTAGCAGCGGTTTGCTTCAGATAACCTTTCGCTGCATCCTCACAGATCCCCTCCTTCATCTATTCATCTGCCTCGCTGATTGCTTTTACACTGCACGCTTGTGAATACTGTATATTTATCTTCAAAGATCTTGTCAGCTTCATGACTTTCTATGCAATGTAGATATACAAAGCCAAGGTCAGGCTGTGGTGGCTGACAGCAGGGCGATGAATAGGAATAAACAGGGACGGGTTGGGTTACCTCTGCATCTCCTGTGGCTGCTTGTAGCATCGCCGCCGCCGTGTCCGTCTTTGTCTCATCTGCTCCACTTCCTTTGGTTTTGAAGGGCACGTCTGCTTGCATGTCAGAGATTAGAGGTGTGTGTGTATGTGTGTGTGTTTGTGTCTTGATGTCTTTGTCCTGGAGGCGGAGGGGCGGCGGAGTCATGCGGACTTCAACTCTGGGTGTGTGTGCACTGTGTGTGAAGTGGAGACAGGGAGAGAATAGAGGCACTCGTCTGTATAATGGAGTAAGAACTCCGCCAGCTTCGAGGAGCCTCTGTCTGCAGCAGCACTATAAACACACACACACACACACGCACGCTCGTTCCTGGCCCACAGACCTAAACCGGACCAGCTGTAATTTGTCATTTGGCTGCAAACTGGGCCGTCAGCGCTGGGTTACTTTTAGCTTCCGGCTCGATGGTAATCCCTCCCTTTGAAGTCCGGCCAATCCAATCCCATGGCTGACACCGCCAGAGAGGACTACACCATTGTGACCTTTATGGCGCACCAGCTAATCTTTCCTCAACGAGAGAGAGAGAGAGAAACTGGCAACGAGTTCAACAAGCTTACTTGTCCTCCATAACTCCTTTTTCCCCATCCTCTGTTCTTTTTACTGCAGAAACACGCAAAGCCTTTTTCTCATCATGCACTGTCTACTCGCTAGAAAAATGGAGGAAAAAGTCACACACCCCTCTGAGTCACTTGACATTTAGCAAATCCTCATGTTTCTGCCTCTGGCTCTGTGTTCTGGGTGCGTAGAGGTGGCGTGCGCTCGCGTCCCTGGCAGCATTTGGCACATTTACGGACGTCATTTAAGGCTTTTTCACACCTAGTTGGTTCGAATCACTTATCTTCTGTGGGTGGTTTCACCTTTAATATGGCTGCTCGGGCCTTGTGAGAACACGGGAATAGAACAGAGATCTTGTTCAGAGGGAGGCTCCGAGAGCCAATCATGTGATATGTATGTGTATATATATATATATATATATATGGTGACAGATTGAAAGAATCACCAACATAAAGTGTATAGGCTCCCCATACATGTTGACAATTTCCAAGAAATTTTCAAACTTTCTTGACCATCAAAAAGGAGCACATATTGAATGACTGAGGACAACGTATTCTCATACGGTTCGTATGATATCGTAGGAAAAAGTTATTCCTCCTTTTTCGTGTGTTTTCCAACGTGTGTCAATTTCTGCTCATTATATGCATACAGTCTTTTCAAAATAAACTCCCGTCTTCACAGGAAAAAACTTCATTAGGTTTAGGCAACAAAACTACTTAGTTAGGAAAAGATCGTGGTTTGGCATAAAATAACTTACGTACTCAAGTACGTAACGTACGTGACAAATAAATCAACATTTGACGTCGGGTTTAACACAGGACATGAACGCCGGTCTCCTGGGCGAAAGTCTGTTATTTTCTGACCAACCCAACGACCCCGACCACCTCCCTTTTAAATTCGATTTTGTGGGATATACACGAATGACAGTCATTACTTTTCGTAGGTATAGTTACGAACAGTGTATGAGAACAGCTTACTGAGCACCACACAGTGGATAACAAATAGACTACTGTATTATGAGAGTCACATCACGAGAAAACCCCCGAAATCTGCAGAAATGTACATTCTAGTTCCTGTACCAAAACAGAAATTGACATCCATTGAACTAACGGTTTGCCTTTCTAATTTAATTTGCACGGAAAAAGCAAGAAACAGAAAAAAAAATATGAAATGCGAAAGTTATTAACTGCGAATCGGGAACAAAGATCACATCAAAACCAACTTCTTGTACCTACCTATACAACCCTGTCTCCTACAAAAAATTATGTTCTCATACAACTAAACTGCATTCGCAATTATGTTTCGAGAGAAACGTATTTTCTCCCGCATTACTTTTAACTTAAACTTTTACTTTTAAACAGTTTTAAATACTTGGTTAAGGTTGTAAATTAAAACAAAACAAAACACAACAAAACTACTTGGTTAGGTTTAGTAAAAAAAAACACGATTGAAATAAGTGAACACAGGGACACAAACAGCGGTCTCCTGGGTGAAAGTTGGTGTTGTTTGACTCATTCACCACTCCAACACGTTCTCATCCCAACTCGTCACATAGCGCCTCTTTGTTGGGATTAGGCAACAAAAACACTATAGTTAGGTTTAGGACAGAACTACACGATGGGGCTTAAAACTACTACATTTGTAAAGTGAAAATGACACTGAACAACAGTGAAAATTAACGTTGTGAACATGGGATGCGAATGAACAGCTGATTGTAACATGACACGAACAGCGGCCTCCTGGATAAAAAACCCTGTATTTGTTGTTGTGTGTGTCTTTCCGCTCTTTAAACTACGTCACTACAGTCACTCCCGGTGCACTTTCTATGAGCATTTACTGTTGCCGCGGATGGGTTTACATTGTAGTTACTGGACAGGCCGGTGCGTTTCATTGAACGCCGATGGCCGTGACAAAGCCTCGGTATTTGACGCCCTGGGAATGACAAGGGGCTGGGAGTTCCCCAGACTATCATACAAACGTATTTGTGATATGTAAAAAACAAACACAATCCGTGACAAGATACTTTTCCCTCGAAACGTAATTCACAATGCAGTTTCGTTGTATGGGAAAGTAATGTTTAGAAGACCGGTCTGTTCCTATAAAGGTGTGTCCAACCACTTTCTCTCCAGTTTGTCCTCCCGACCCTCCCCCTCCTTCTCGCTCATTACAGAAACCACAGGGGAACGATGAAACCATAAAGCCTCATTGAGACATGCCCCTTGACGTCTTCCTTGCTACGATACCTCCTGGCCCACCATCTATCCATTTGACCCTCTGTTCCTCCACTTCCTGCTCAAAACTAGCCTGTACGTATGTGTCTCCTTGCAATTTTGGCCCAAACAAACCGTCTGTGGGCTGGAAGATGCCCCGACAAGTGACGCTAAAAACAAAACAGCTATTTGCGGCTATAGCATCAATAAACACAAGCTCAAAGTGCCTCTCTCACTAAGTGGCATTTCATTTTGTTTTTAATTTGGTCCGCCAGCCCTCCCGCCATCGCTTCATCTCTTTTGTTCCTGCCAGACCAGGCCGAAAGGGGGTGTGGGCTCAACATGAGCTCGCAGCAGCGAGCTACCTCCAATCTCCCGCCATTTGCCAGCATGGTACCAATCAACACTTTACACCCTATCCCGCCGAGAAGCAACCGACTCTGAAGGAGACAGAAGGGGACCTGGTGTGATGGAGGTATAGAGTGTGTGAACGACAAGAAAGAGAGAAGAAGGCGAGAGAGACAGAAATAGAGGCAGAGAATGAGGCAGCTTCTTGTTGAGCATCCTAAATTTACCCCGGCGCTGAGGCTCCCTGTCGTTTTCAACTCTTGCTCTCTCAAGAGAACTGTGCCTCTGCCGAGCCCTGACACACACACACACTCAAAGGTACAGTAAAATCTTTGATATTACTGCAGCTTCCTAAACAGCCTCCAAGATTACACTCAAATTTGAATATAAGTACGAATTTCGAGGATGTCTCCAGTATAACAATTGCTTTAGCTCTTAATACGTTTTTAAAATGATACCTGTGAATATAACAGAAACAGTCAAATTACACCCTTGTGGATATTTATCTTTTTTTCCAATAACAGTTTCTGTACTTTCATATATTTCCCCAATTTATCATACTGTGTCCTTGCTGCCTAACCCCTCTCCTCACAAGAGTACTATTGATCCGAGCCGCAGTGATAAATGCAATCTTTTATCAAATGGCCAAATTTTACAAATGAGGGTGTAAATGGCCGTGTAGGTCTGGCCGGCCTTTAGGTGCAGAAAAGAAAAATCATTTTAATGAGTTGCATGAATCATGTATTTACATTGTGGTGTTTTAGTGGTGTGTATCTCCCTCTCAGATGATTCAATATGTATCTATACAGTATGTGGTCTCACAATCCAGTACAACAAAACAAACAACAAACTGTGATGCACTGCTTATTTGACTCAATATTTTTACAGGAAGAAATCTACATTTTGGGAAAAGGCCTACACACGTTTCTTGTCGAGAGTCGGACGAGAAAATTGATATCACTCTCATGTCTGTGCGTTAAATATGAATCTATAACTACAATACTGCTAGCTAAGCGTAAAAACTGGAAGCAGCTAGCAAACAGCTGGCCTCACTGTAAAAAAGAGCTACCACCACCACATATCTTGTTTGTTTAACAAGTTGTGGTTTTACAGGGGGTTATGTGTCGGACTATTTTTAGGCAACCTCCGGGTCTGAAAAGTGAAGCCAATGCAGAAGTGCTTTAAACTTTCATTCTTTCTAATAGCCAGCAGGGTGCGACTCCTCTGGTTGCAAAAAGAAGTCTGATTGTATAAGATAAGATAAGATATTCCTTTATTAGTCACGCAGTGGGGAAATGTGCAGTGTACAGCAGCAAAGGGGATAGTGCTAAAAACAAGATGCATCAGCTAACACAGTAAAAAAAGAGCAAAACAAAGTGTAACAAAGTAATTTATGTACCATTTAAATAGAAGGAAGTATAAAAATAGGTGCAGTATATACAGTATTGACAATAAACAGACTATTAACAAAATTGCACAAGTGGAAAATGATATTGCACAGTGAGAATGAAATGAAATTCCACCTGAAAATATCAGGTTATTGTCAGTTTTTGGTGTGTAAGTGGTCTACTGGGAGCCTTATATAGAAGTCTATGAGAAAATGACCCTACTTCTCATTGATTTATTACCTCAGTAAACATTGTAAACATGAGTTTATGGTCTCAATTGCTCTTCTTCAATACAACATGATGTTCATTTACTAAATTATGGTCCCATTTACAGTCAAATAGACAATAAAGCAGGGTATGCTGTAGGGCGTGGCTACCTTGTGATTAACAGGTCGCTACCACGGCGTTGTCCATTAAGTTAATTGAACCTTTTTGGTCGCCTAATAATGTCTTACTGTACTTAGCTCCACCCTCGCATGTCCCTTCTGGTTGCAAATAACCAAGATGGTGACGGCAAAAAAGCCAAATTCAAGGCTTCAAAACGGCAGTCCACAAACCAATGGGTGACGTTACGGTGACTTCGTCCACTTCTTATATACAGTTCATGGTCTGGGACCAGTGACTTCTGGAGTTTTTTTTGTTTGTTTTTTTTTATCTTTGGACAGACCCAGGCTAGCTGTTTCCCATCTGTATGCTAAGCTTAGCTAACCATACCCTGGCTGTAGCTTCATATTTAATACACAGATATGAGAGTGGTGTCTTTTCGCGTTAACACTCGATATGAAAGCAAATAAACACATTTACCAAAAATGTCAGACTAGTCCTTTAATAATAAAAGTGTGACTAAAAATACATTAAAAAAAACTGGAGGGCCAGTTAAAAGTAGCATTAGGTGCTAATGCTAACGTCGTTGAGGAATTTGGTCAGCTCTGTGGTTCTGTATCGATGCAGCCAAATCTCTGACTCTTGTCTCAGTTTTTTCCTAAATGTATTGGTTAATCTTTGCACCTCAATGGCATATCCAAGGGTTTTTTTGTTTTTTCTTAGAAATGAATTAGGACTGCAAGATTTTGAAAAAATATCTAAATGCAATAATTTTGACAGATATTGCAATTGCGATATGCGATATTAGAGGGAATGCAAATGTTACATCATTAATCTCATTTTCGTTGAAGAACATATTAAAATGATTATGGTGTGATTTTTGTGTTGTTTTCTTAAGTCTGTATATGACGTGTAGGCCAGGACATCTCTGCAGCACGACAATATTTAATTTAAAATGGTATTTTGACACACTTTAACAAATATTGTGATTTTAATAAATACTGCGATTTGAAAATTGCAGTAAGTCATATTGTGATTTTGATAAAATTTTGATTAATTTTTTAGCCCTAAAATGAATGCTAATAAATAAGAGATTCTTCTGCCGACAGAATTAGGCTGAATAAGAAGTGCTCAACAACGGCAAGTGCTGACATTATTTAAAAATAAGACATAAATAAACATAACACTCAAGGTAAAAAGGCAAGAAAAAGCAAATGGCATTCATGAGACAGCCTAGGAAAGAATAGAGTCAGAGCGGCAATGAGTAAGTGAAATAGACAGTGGGGAAAAATAGACTTGCTGAAGTAGAGTTAAGTGAAAAAGTCGACACATGGGGAGCGAAACAGAGAGGCAGAGATATTGGATCAGGCAAATATTGAGCAAGAGCAACGGCGGAGACAAAGCGGGGAGGTGAGAAAGAGATCAACAGAGTGAGAAGAGGAAAAGCGTAATGACAACGGTAGATATGTTCACAGTCTCGCTGCCTGTTCCTGTTTCCCCTCCGGCTGCCATGACGGCGAGCACCAGCGGCGGCGGAGGGTCCAGAGCAGGAGGCCCGGCCGGGACAAAAAGCATTTGGTCATTTCACAGAGCGCTGCAGCCCACCAAAACAATGTTGAAGCAATCAGAGCTAATTGCGCACTAATGACTCCCCTTCCACTTTCCCTCTCTAATTGGCTGGCGCCATCTGCGCACACACATGCACACTGGAATGCATCCCGCGTACACACACAGCTCCCGTTCTCACAACGCAAGCATCCACAACAGGCATCAATTAAACTCTCAAAAACAACACATAGGTCTAGATATTGAGAAAAGAACATTTTCAGCCAAGTAGAGGATGAGAGATTCTCCGACCGTGTGCTCGGACACCCAAGGGGGGCATTTACAGTTCACACTGCCGGTGAAACCTTTAGCATGTTTGCATTGATTTTTGCCTTCGGAGCAGAGCGGTTAAAATAACGGTGCAATCATTTGTTGCAATAAATGGATAACAGGAGGAGCGTTTTCGTCACTTGAACACAATTCGCCCCGACGAGCCTGTGATTGCAGCCCGCTGATGGATCTCCTTATCACACGCTCCATTTTGCCTCACCCTCCTCTCCCACCTGGCACGTGAATGCCGTTTCATCCTCAGGAATATAGCTTGTCATTGCTGTCATCTCTGCGGCGCCTTTCCCATGCATCAGGTTTCCTCCCTGCAGTTCTTTGTTATCACTTAGCAGGAAATCTTTCTTGGCTGCGCAGTGTGGAAACCATCACCGCAGGCAAAAAAAGGTGAAATGGGTACAGCAGGGGGAAAGTGCTTCAAGTGCAGCGGTTGCCATGGAAACCACCTTTACCCAGGTTCTCCTCGTTTTCGCTCACCTTCCAGGATTCGAACGGCTTGCCGGCTTAATTGACAGCTGCGGAAACGCACACCAAACTCGCACACACGGTCCTGGAAAATGATTAAATCCGTTGCCCACCTGCTTGTTTACACTCTGGCGACCGATTCCTCTCTGTTTCCTGTTTACTGAGACATCGTTCATGCTACCATCTGTCCCTTTTTTTTCCTGTTTGTAGTGAAAACATAATTTGTTCAGAGCAGGTAGAGCGCTTTACTTTTGCATAACTGTTTCACACAACAATGGGATGCTTTGCTTTTGCTCGGCAACGCACACGGCGAGCCGACTGCAACTCTGTCCACACAGTTGAGGCTTTTCTCCTGTTTGACTGTGTTCTTGTGGTTGTGTGTGCTTCCACTTGTTTACCAGCAAATAAATGTGTGTCTGTATAAATGCATGTGTGTTTGTCTGTGTAGCTGTGTGTGTGTGTGTGTGTGTGTGTGTGTGTGTGTCTTCAGGGCTAAACAGAGTTGTATTAAAGGTGATGACACCACCTTGAAGAAAGCCCGAGGCTCCCGGTGAACTGGACTGCTGCTGTAACTATAACTGAGAGACACCCCAGAAAACACACCCTCTGTTCACACACACACATACTCTGAGAGATCCCATCGATGCTCTGGAAGGTGCAGCTCTATTTGAACACCCGCGTTTGTATTTCTTCCCAAACACGAACGCTCCAGCTTGATTCTAACACCACAAAACCACATTCGTCTGAGCTGACGCAAAGACGTGCAAGATAACTGAATTTATAACACTTCACACTTGTCAGCTCCGTAAAACAAAGTGTCCAGATGCGAGCTCAGAGTAATGACACTCTGTCAGAGCGGTGCTATGATACCCAGCTTTGAGGCGTTTTCACATCCCATATGGCAAAACTGAAAATAGCCTTTTTTAATTTAAACTCGTTCCTGAGAAACATGTTTAATTTGATGTCATCTCAAATCTTACTTTGAGCATCTGTCCTTGGTTTTGAAGGAGATAGTTGAACTAGAACTATAACTTCCGTTTGTATACTAACATAATTCACCGAGTCAAACTGATAGTAGGTGAGGTGTTTACCCGCGCTTTATTTACACTCTGCATCACTGGTTACATCATATTACTCTCAGAGTCCAGGGTCAAGCTGTAACACTTCACAGGAAGCGGTGAGCAACTGTGTTTGTGAGTGTTTCATCACAGCAGGGCTGAGTGGAACTTCATTTCTGGTTCAATAAGCTGATTCAACACAATCTCATGGGAAGGCGTACACCACATAACAAAACTATGGTAACGTCCGCAGTTAGGTTTAGGCAACAAAACCACTTAGTTAGGTTTAGGAAAAAAATCATGGTTGGGCTTAAAATAAGTAAGCAAAAGACGTATGAAACAACGTAACAGAAGTATGGAAGACACGTCACTGTCTGTGTTTGTTTGACCCATCCACCTCCCCTCCCACCTGCCGTAAGCAGTCTTACTCACTTTTTATTGTACGTCACTAGCTCTGAGCGTAGCGTATTTACGTGGATGCGTTTACATTGCAGTCAGTACAGACTACATGGCGTACACATGACACGCCAAAAGCAAGAACACCGTTCTTACTGCACACTAAATGCATTGTGCATTATCGTGTCATTCATGCACCTTTTCGTTTTGTGACAGACCTTAGTTGATCCGTGATCTGTACGGATCAAAGTTTTACTGCTAACCCTTATTGGATGATATTCAGTAGAAATATGCAATCGGGAGATCTGTATTAGCGCTTTCTAGTCGCTGATCCCTGGGCGAAGGTAAATTAAAACATTATCATGATGTGTTCAAATGTAATCTTGTAAAATGTTGTTTTTGGCAAGAAAATTGAATAAAAACAGTTGTTTGAAGGAAATGTTTTCACAGTAATAAAATATACATAATAGAGAGGGAATAATGACCTGTTTAACTTCCTAACACTAGCTTTGAGCAGCTTGTAATACATTATTAAAACTACTAATGCCAAGATTTTTTTTATCAGTAAAAATACAATCTTTTATTTCCTAATCATTTTAACTGTGTTGTTATGCAAATGACCACTATAGATGACTATAACAAAGTAAAAGGATCCATCCATCCATTATCTGTAACTGCTTATGCTATTCAGGGTCGCGGGGGGGGGGGGTGGGGGGTGGACAGACGCTCACATTAGAGTCAACAATTAACCTAACCTGCATGTCTTTGGACGTTCTCCTCGTGTCAGCGTGGGTTTTCACCGGCCCCCTCCCACAGTCCTAAGTAAAAAGGATAACATTTAAATTTAAAAACAACAACAAAAACTATCTGTATATCGGCCGACATGGCTCATTGACGATTGGCAATCTGTATCTCTCTAAAAGTTATATTTGCTACCTTTTTTTTTTGCTGATCCGATACGTAACTCAAAACTGTGATACAATCTGAACCATGAGTTTTGTGATGTTGCACCCCTACTAGCTCTGAGCGTAGCATATGTACGCGGATGCAGACTACATGGCGTACAAATGACACGCCAAAAAGCAAGAACGCCGTTCTTATTGCACGATAAATGATTTGTCATTCACAGGACTTTATGTCTTTGACCATTTATACGAGTGTGTGTGTGTGTGTGTGTGTGTGTGTGTGTGTGTGTGTGTGTGTGTGTGTGTGCAGTGGGCTGTTCTTTCACAGTGTTGTGCACCTCGTCCCTGAGTGTGACAGGAGCAGATGTTAAACCCAGCGCCGGCCGTGGGGCTTAGAACACAACTCCCATCAAACAAAACTATTTCCCCCTCTGGACGGTGGCACTGCAGGCCAGTTCAGCTCTTTATCCAGCGTTCATTCTCTTTGTTCATCATAAATCCTCTGCTGATGCCAGAGAAAAAATAAAACAGGCAAATGTCAACCCTCAAGCTGGGACAAAAAATTCCACTTATGTTATAAAAAAGGCAGATTTTTTTTTCTGTTCTCGTGGTGACGCCTTCTTGCTGAGTGGGCTGTCATTAAATCTAGGTCGCTGTATGGTTTTTGACATACAGTACAGGTTCCGGTAGGCTTGTCGTGGTAGTCGGTGTTACCGGGGTTACACGGTGGTCGGGCACACACCGATTACAATAAGTACCCACCGCCCCCACCCGTCGTTTTGCTTTTTTTTACAGAAATAAAACCCATTTAGTTCATTTTGGTGTATCAGCGGCGTGTTATCAATGAATAATGACCCCTGCGGCCCCGCAGCAAAAGCTGGACCGGAGAGCCCAGACACACAGCCACCCGACAGTAATGATCAAAGTAAGCAGGGTACACATATTGAGCGCCGTCTTTTCTTGTAAAATGTCCGGTGTAATCGCTAACACCGGTATTGTCACAAGTTTATTAACCAGGGGAAAATTTCCTCACCGTCACATCCCTAGGTGCCGGGGATGATGGGTAGATTGAGCAGCTAGGATTAAGAAAGTGTGTGACAGAGAAAAGGGAGCATTTTCCTTTAAGTATGAGCTTGTGTCACCCAAGTGTGTCCGACTCAAACTTTCCTCTCATCTGTTCCGGAGAAGCGCACTTTGCACTTTTCCATTACTTTCCTAACCTCGTCCGTGTACAGCCGCTGTAACCCCCGCGTGCCAGTTTCAGGGAAACAGCAGGTCGGGGTTTTGAACTAGCAACCCGGCGGCCGCTGGGAGGGAGCATTACCCTCGGTGGCGTGCAGGTCCAGACCTCTTGGCAGAGCGTTCTGACGGAGAGCAAACACATGTAACCAGTGGGAGTCGGCCCATCTGTCTCTGTCTCCGGCTAGCGGCACGCACACACACACATTCACGCACACAAATCCTCAGGAAAGTGAGACATGAGCCTGTGTTGGCAGTGACAAACGAACTGCACGGCGAGGGAAAACCAGTTAGAAGATGAAGTGACCAATAGATCAGACAACTGAGACTCTCCCTTTCTCACTTGCTCTCTCTCTCTCTCTCGCTCTGTTGTTTTGCTTTCTCTCAACCCTCACCCTAACAGGAGCTAGGTAGAAACTTTTAAAGGGTCAGTTAACTCAACTGACCCTTTACTAAACACATCTTTTATCACTTATCTCTCTGGTGGTAACCAGCCATACAGCTTTTATTTGCCCGGCTTTTGAGATATCCATCTCATTTCTGCTTATGTCCCAACAGAATTGCGAATTTGGAAGAGCCACTGGTTCCGTAGTTCAAAGTTTTCATAGGTAACATTTTTATTAGGGCTGTCAATCAATTCAAATATTTAATCGCGATTAATTGCATGATTGTACATAGTTAATCATGATTAATCGCAAATTAATCTTTGTGCAGCTCCCTTTGGGTGTGCTTGAGAAATGTCAGGGAACTGAATCCTCTCATTGTCATTGTAATGTAGATACTGTACAAGATTTTTACACTCTCAAAAACTAGGGCTGTCAGTCGATTAAAATATTTAATCGCAAATTAATTGCACATTTTTTATCTGTTCAAAATGTATGTTAAAGGGAGATTTGTCAAGTATAATAAGTAATACTCTTATCAACATGGGAGTGGGCAAATAGGCTGCTTTATGCAAATGTATGTAAATATTTATTATTGGAAATCTATTAACAACACAAAACAATGACAATATTGTCGAGAAACCCTCACAGGTACTGCATTTAGCATAAAAAATATGCTCAAATCACAACATGGCAAACTGCAGCCCAACAGGCAACAACAGCTGTCAGTGTGTCAGTGTGCTGACTTGACTATGACTTGCCCCAAACTGCATGTGATTATCATAAAGTGGGCATGTCTGTAAAGGGGAGACTCGTGGGTACCCATAGAACCCTTTTTCATTCACATATCTGGAGGTCAGAGGTCAAGGGACCCCTTTGAAAATGGCCATGCCAGTTTTCCCTCACCAAAATCTAGAGTAAGTTTGAGCGTTATTTAACCTCCTTCGCGACAAGCTAAAAATCGCAAGTTGCGTTAATTCATTAGAGAAATTAGTGGCGTTAAAACAAATTTGCGTTAACGTGTTATTAACGTGTTAACTTTGACAGCCCTAATTATTATTATGGATTAATGGTATGCCCACCCATTTGAAATATTTCAACTTTGTTTCTAAAAAAAATACATCTTAAGTCCTGAAACACACAACATACTAAAGTTACTACGCAGGGCTCAACAATAAGGATTACCCGGGGCAAGTAAAAATTGACATCTGGCAAGTAGATTTCTGATCCACTTTCCTGACCGGGCAAGTGAAAAAAACATCAACGTTGAACCCTGCTATGGTTTTCTTCCTAGGCTGGACTTTTAGTTATTTATAACAAATGTCAAAATGATGTTGAGTAAGGTTTTCTTACTTCTGGAGCAGACTTCTTTGGCAGGTAGTCTCTCTATAGAGAAGAAGTCAGCCAGCGGCGTGAATCAGAGTAATACGTATCAAATTCAGACAGCTCCATTGTTGGAATTTAGGAAGGCCATAGTCGCTGAATTCATCCAAAACGGACCCAGAATCTGAAAAAGTGAACTGATGTAAATTGCTGAATATATTATCCATTTCCTTCAGATGTTTCAGATCAAAATGTAGTTAACCTCGCTATATACTGTATGTTTTTTATATACTCAGGCTTGTACCATCGACTTTGATCAAAGTGGTAGTTATTTTCAACACAATTGTTCATCTTTTGTACTGATGATTCACCTGCAGGCCTTGAACAACTGAAGGTATCTATCACCTTTTTCCAGAGACAATAGTTGAATTTACAGACATACTGTGTCACATTTTCACAGGGTTATTTCTCTGATAAAAAGTAGTTTCAATGCTGCGAACACCACAAATGAAGTTCCATTCACCTCCATTGTGTTAGCGATGTCTCACAACCTGAAAAGAAAAATTCATACTGGCTAGACAACTAAATGAGAAAATCAGTTTTTTGGTCAATTGTGTGAACCTTTTAATTCAGTGGTTCAAAACCTATTTTACTTGAAAGGAATCAATATATTTGCTTCATCTGAGCCTATGGGGAGGTAGAAGGAAGTTACCCCTTTTATTGTTGTAGTCTGAGTAACATGACGTCATATCCGTTCCGTATACGTCAACCGAAATAAACCGCTTTTTGAAAGGCTAAACGCCAACAAATATGGATTGAAGCAGAATATTTCTACTACTAAGTAGAAAAAAATATATTTTTTTAAATAGTTTTATATGCAGACTTTTGTATAAATTATCCAGTAATTCTGTTATTATGATTTTAGTTATACATGAGCAAATCTAATTTTGACAACCTCAAAGCAGACAAATCCTGGTACGCTCCCTGTGATCTTTGACGCCACCCCAGGTTGGGAACTACTGCTTTAATTGATCACTACACCGCGTCTATATATATACTCTCTTTTCGTTATTCCTTATGGTGATAAGGATGGAGAGATATGTGTGTGCATGTGTGTGACAGAGAGAATGAAGGGGAAAGAAAGTGAGACACTGTGAATGTGTGAGGAAAAGGCGGCGACGGCTTTCACCTCGAGCGGGCTTCATTACCATGCATCTGTCAGAGCGCAGTAGGTTTTGTTGCCAATGGCAATGTGGAAGGGAGTTAAAGAGCATCAGCATCTTTTTCTCTCTCTCTCTCTCTCTCTCTCCCTCTCGCTGTCTGTCTGTCGCCACCGTCTCTCCTCCTCTCTCGCTTTCTGAGCGAGAGCAGTTAAACACATCAGCATGTCTGTCATCGCTCTGGCCTCGCCGTCTGCAGACGCCGACACAGTGCAGACAAGAAAAGTCCATTATCGCTTCCCTCAGTGTGACTATTTATCTCTCTCACCATCTCGCCCTGTCACTCGCAAACCCACCCACCCACCTACCCCGCCGGCAGCCACACACACACACACACACACACACCATCCAACTAGGACTGTGACGGGCAAAACATTGCATCACTTGTCTTTCTGTCTTTCAGTGAGAGATGCTGACACCCCACTTTTCCAAAAGGGGTATATGTGTCTAAACGTACTGTGTGTGTGTGTGTGTGTGTGTGTGTGTGTGTGTGTGTGTGTGTGTGTGTGTGTGTGTGTGTGTGTGTGTTGAAACTGACTGAATGATGCTACCCCTTCCCCCAGCAACTATTATCCATGTGTTCTTTGCACAAGACATTTAACCCCGAACTGCCCCAGCGGGGACGCTCAGAGACCGACAGCCGAATGGTGCTTGAAAAGAGCATGCTCGGTTGAGTTTCCCTGGACAAATATAAAAAGTTAGGAAAATGTACAGAGTGGACTAAAAAGCTCAACATTTTGTTGTTATATTTCCGGGAATAAAATGGGAAGATTTGTATTAATCTCATGTTTGTGGGTTTAAGTAGGAAGTTAAATTACAAAACGTGTTTAGCTAGTTTAGCATACAGACATGGAGGCCCGAGGAAACATCTAGCCTGGCTTTGTGGAAAAAAAGAAAAGCATCTGATCAACTCTGGCTGTCCTTTTTAAAAACTTGAATACAGTGGAAACCACTTTTAGTGATCAGTGAGCTTATATGAATCAAAAAGCTTGGGACAGAGTCATTCCTATACACATGCTGTTTAAATCATTCACTTATAGAAATCAAGTAGTCCTCTTGCAGTGTTTGTTTTTGGTCTTTTCATACATTACAACATATGGAAAAACATTTTGAAACTACAGTAGACTAACGTTAATTAGGGCCCGAGCACCGACAACGTTGGGCCAGCGAAGGCCCTATTGAAACTGAAGGAATTCTTCTTCTTTTTCTCCTCCCGAATGAATCGCCTTTTTGACGACCTTAGCCATCTCAAAAAGTTGTTAAACTTGGCATACTTATCAGATGCGGTGAAAAATTTGATATTTTAAGGGTCTCGGGCTCGGCTGTTGCAAAATGACTCGCTAGCGCCCCCTAGTGAGTTTAAAAAGTTGAGCCCCGCGCTCCGGTTTCACCTACATGTATGAAATTTGGCAGATAGATGTAACATGTGAAGACAAACAAAAAAGCCTCTGGGAGGTATTCCCAAAACTCAACAGGAAGTCAGCCATCTTGAATTTTAATTGCGATTTTCGCCCATTTTTGGCGTTTTATAGGTCGCGTTCTTTAACGAACTCCTCCTACAGTTTTTCCTCATTTTGTATTTTTGTTTACGTACAGGTTAAACACAAAATACTTAATTAAGCTGAGGTGTTGGTTGCCGTACTTTGTCTTTCAAGCTGTTTCTTCCTGCTTTCAGTCTTTACGCTGAGCTGACTCCAGGTCCATACAGAATGCAGAGACATGAAACCAATCTCACTCTAACGAAAATAAGTGTATTGCACATAATGTTGGAACTGTTTTCTTTACGAAAGACTTCCCCTCATGAACCAAGTCAGATGAGCTGCAAAATGAGCAGCTTTTTTTCATTTCCCCCTGGTTGCTATGCAGATGTTGATATGACTTCCAGCCTTCAGACCTTGAAACAAAATTCGCAGCTTTGTACTTTTAAGACTATGAATACCTTTGAAAAAAAGGCAGCTCCGGTCCGTTTCAGTACTCCAAAGTTTTTCCCTGGACAATTTGGACTTTTGGGTATCCATCAAAATGTGTTGGAGGAAAGCGCTCGCCTGCTGCGGCCCTCATTTTAACTACAAAAACCCTCTTTAACGGCAAAGCCAGCCCTATTTTAGCTGCTGTCATCTCTTCAAACACCCCCTCCCGCCGCCTCGCTCCAAGCACTTTGTAGTGTTGAGGTGGGAGCGCCGCGTTTCTAAGTGGAACGGTTGACTGGTCAGGCAGGACGAGGTGTCGGGGAAAAAGGCCCGTCCTATCAGGTAGAACCTCCATCAGCGCTGCAGGGACCTCTTGGCTTTCAAGCCTCCAGCACACTGACAGAACGCTTTAAGGAGCTCTTTTAAAGTGCAAGCTATCTTCTTAAGCTGAGATGGAGAGAGACCTGCACACACACACCAGCGCAGTCTGTCACGAGTCCAAATGTACAGCGATGTACTAAAGTGAGGCTGATGTAGCTGGGCTGGTGTAGGAGTGAGGTGGAGAGAGGTGAGATTGGAAGTCCCGCGGCAGGAGGAAGTAGTAAACTAACTGAAACGAATAACCAGAGGGATTTTTTAGTGAATCTTTCAGCAAAAAATCAACAGGAGGAGGCACTTACATTGAGAAAATGATGTGTTGAATAAAGTATCCAATATAAATCTGATGCATATGGATAGATATTTGAGAGACATCAGGTTATAAAAATAGACATTTCTCACCTGTCGGTGTTGGCTTTGTTCAACGCCGACAAGGCCTTGCTACACTATCAAGAGACAGTTTCTTTGGCGGAGGACCTTCCTCTATGGCTTCATGTCTATAATAAAATCCCCTGTCTGCACTCTTTGGACTCTTTAATTTCCGTGCTGAAATACACCCTGAAGGAAGCTGTGCTGTCTCCGCAATCGACGCACACCCCGGCGTGTTGTGTTCCTCAACCAACATTTACTCCCGTATTTATCTACATCGCCAGACCCAGCTGCGGACCGCTGATTGGTTTTGCTTGAGTAATGAGCACAATCGACAGAAAGTACAATTTAATTAGGAGCCGCGAACGGCGACGCCGAGATGGGAGATACTGGAACAGGACGGGGATGGCGATTAATGGAACAACGCCTTCCCAGTGTTCCATCATTGCAATCTGATTTATTAATTACCCATGGCGGTGGGGTTTTTATCTCGCTCGTCATGGAAATTGGCAGAAGAGACACACTCGCGCATACACACTCACAAAAGGAAGGCAACGCTTGATATCACGGGGAGGCTCGTCTTCCCTCTGTGTGATGGCGAGCTCTGTGACTCATGGCGGGGTTTACTTGAATGAGCGCTTGAAAGAAGGAATGATTGACAGTTTAGTACAGTCAGACTCCACTAAACATGGCTGACCTCAAACACACCCATGATTGGATTTTTCTATATTTCTTTTTTTTTTTAGGTGGAGAGGTCAAGGTGGGCCGAGTGATTAAATGCCGCCTGCTTTCGGCCTCCGTTATGGCAGGTAGTGACATCACAGCAACGGGACAGTCGGAGGGAAATAAAAAATTAAATCCCACTTTAATATCCAGCTGCTCGATGCCTCTGGCAGGGATTAGGACCAGATTACGCTCGAGTGCTTCGTGCGTCCTCTGTGGCGTACTGTATATCCACAAACACAATTACTCAGGCAGACAGGCACACAGGAAGTACAACACGACACGCAGAAAGATGCAGCATGTTCAGGTTCACTTTTCTTGATGCCTTCTGTCTTTGTGCTAAATCAAAGCTGTGCAGTGTTAAAGAGAGGCAGACATATAGAAGTCACACTTGCCAACCCTCCCGATTTTCATTGCAATCATTTGCATTCATTAATTTCATTACATTTTCACACTTTCTTTTTCTTTTTCGTTATCTCAAACTCAAACTGACAACACAGCTACACCAAATGTTGTTTCCTGGCGAGCATGTGACGTGGTAGAGAGCTGCTCGCCACACAATGCGGTTTGAGCTGCCATTCAGTGCACATCACAGCGTGCAGCGGCCAAACTTGGGCTTTGCTCGACGCAGCGAAAAGCCATTGCAGCGCAAGCCATTCGAAATAACGGGTTTCAGAGCGCGGTGGTGCCGTCGTCGCGTTGTGTCTGAAATGGCCTTCAGTGAGTGAGAGAGGGAAATGGAGAGTACTAAGAGAAAGAAATACTCAGCAGGGGGAAAAAAATGAATGAATGAAAACTGATGTATACTAGTTCACGCCAGAGGGGCGAATTATTCTGTATTCTTTCCTGATAATTAAAAGTAAATGTCAAAGTATTTAACATAATAACATATTTTACTATTTTCATTCTTTAAAAATCACCAGAATGCAGGACACAAAGTCTCTGAAACTCTGGGTGGACCCCCAGACCCCGACGATTTGGCTCCAAAACCTCCCTATTTTTGAGGTCTCAAGGTTGGCAAGTATGATAGTAGCTTTGTATACACTAAGACATGCATGTCCGCTTGCAGACACTTATTTATTGTGTGCAACTACTATGTACTTATACTGTATATTCCTTGTGATTCAACACTGTAGCTGCCTCTGCACACAAATCTCCAACAAACCCACCAGCCTGAAATCTTTTATTTTGGATGTTTCCAATAGTGTCTGCTGTCAGTGAAGTTGACTGACACCTGTTGGATGGGATTTTGGATGTTTTGTTTTACAACGAAGTGACTCCTTGAAGAGTCAGCGCTCAAAGCTTACAAATATTTGCCTCTGATGCAAATTTTTTGCAAGAGCCAGAAGAGGAACTGCATATAGCACACAATGAGAATGAATCACCAATGATGTGCTGCTTGTGGGTGGCAAATTGTGCAGACCGCTTTGTTTAAAATTTCAAAAGGCAAAGTGCCGAGCATGCATGCATGCATTCTATTGGACCGCATTTCTATCACTGCGGATGAGTGAGCTGCCACCTGCTCACACTAACAGCTACGATGTAGTGGACCAGTCTGTCAACTACTCTGTGTGTGTGCGGAAAGGAAATCCATGCATCTGTTGGTTTACTTTAATTGTGCAGTGACAAACCGAGGACACAACATGATTAAAAAGCGGTAAAAACAAGGGGATACATCTGAAAAAGACACAAGTTACAAATGTGTGCAGCTAAGAAGAAACCCAAGGGGCTTATTAAAACTCACCGAAACAAAGAAATTGGGGAAAGCAGTAAGAATAAAGTTAAACAAAATTACCCAAATATTAGTGTCAAAAAAAATCAAATGAATGAGGCAGTCATTTTTAAAAGGCAAACTGAAATTAGAATGCATTGTTGCTAAGAAATCAGTACATATATCATAGGTTTGTTTGGACATGTACTTATTTATGGTCAAAATTGTAATGACCAAATAGAGAACATTTTAATTTTATTTATTTGTGGTGATAGCATCCTCCAGTGAAACACTCATTCTACCACCACACCAAATTAAATTCTCAAATTTAACACCTTCCACAAAGTTTCTTTAAATATTCATCAGTTCCTTTTTAAAATCCACATGAATCACTCTTCACACTGGCATAAATTAGATCCACCACAGCACTTATCGAATAAGAAAACACGTCACTTTTAAAGCTGTTACTCCGAGTTTTTCCTTCTTCCAAAAACAGTGGTGAAGAATACCAGGACCAAAAGCCAGGCAGGAGGAGAGTTTTCATTAAAACAAACTTATGACTGGTGTGTTAACTGTGTGCCAAATTAATCAGAGCACACAAGGCCAAATTGCCTCCTAAGTTACAATATGACTGGGTGCTGAGAAGCAATGTGGCATTTAAAAGGCTATTTTTTAAACAGATTCCGGCGCAGTGCTCACTCCACATAAAACACAGCGGGGCTACATTACACTACTTCCAGCAAACTGAGAACAATGAGGGCAAAACGGCATCACCGATCTGTTTTAACCACATATTCAACCCGATCTCATGGAAAGACATATAAATAGTACGACATTACAAGGACATTCCACGTGTCATGAGAACACATTAGCCTTTTCACGTGTCATTTGTACGGCTCTTTTGCGTGCCATTTTTACACCACGCAACAAAACTACGGTAACGTCCGCAGCAACAAAACCACTCATTTAAGTTTAGGAAAAACATCATGGTTGGGCTTAAAATAAGTACGTAAACTAAGTAAAATACATACGGAAACAACGTAACAGAAGTACGGAAAACACGTCACAAACATTACTAAGGTAACTTCAAAATAACAACACTTTGGGACATGAAAACCTGTCTTGAACAGCGGTCTCCTGGTTAAAAGTCCTGTGTTCATTCCCACCCGCCATAAGCAGTCTCTCTCACTTTTTATTCTACATCACTAGCTCTGAGCGTAGCATATTTACACTGATGCATTTACATTGCAGTCAATGCAGACTACATAGCGTACAAATGACACGGCAAAAGCAAGAACGGCGTTCTTCTTTCACGCGAAATGACTTGCGATTGCCGTGTCATTCATGCGCCATTTAGTGCTTCTGGGCTGGAATATTCTCTGGTCTAGCAAACAAAAAAACACTGAATCCGTCAGCACGTTATTGTAAACGGTACGGACAACGTTATCTTCACATCACCTGTCTGCTCCGCTCCGCTCCGTGTGTGTGTGGAGAGGCCAAGTCCTGCATTCGGTGAAACACGAGAGCAGAGGATATTAATGATTGTGTGAAATGTTAGCAGCGGCGCTCATTAATGAATACAGGGGAAACACTGCTGTGTGTAGGCAAAATCACAAGATCATGCATTCCAAAAAGCAGCACCACAAATTACTCACTAACACACGCCTTCCTTTCCCAAAACCACCCTCACTACTTCCATCTCTCTCTCTCTCCCCCTCTGCCTCCACTTCGATGCAAAAGACCTTGATGTCTCTTTGAGGGTTTGCCACGGCACATTTCCACGGCAAATCTAGCGTGTCATGCCTGTGCCAGCATTGCCGAGTCCTCATCATTCATCGAGATGACTCACAAAGCAAGGCCGAAACACAAATGCCTCTGCCATCGAAACCCCCTGGAGAGAAAACATGTCTTTATATTAGAAGAAGAAAAGGAACGGATTCGCACTGATTGGCCTCCGCTGCCTCCCGACTGAGTCCACTCTGATGATCAAGCCTTGAGCAGGTGTATCAAACGGCGGCCTTGTGGCCCCCCCTACGAGGGGAAATTGTTTCACAGATTGTGGGAAATTAATTGTTGTCTCTAATTACCTTCCATTGTGTTCATCTGAATGTTCCACATGCTGAAAAAAACTTCACACAAAAAAAAAGATTAATGCTGCAGAAAGTCAACGTGACATGTGATAGTCACCGACTTCCTTGTTAATGCTGGTTCCTCAGAGCAAAAAAAAAAAAAAAAATCACCAACCTCTTTCAGTACTCCCTCGTATTCCCCTGAGGTGACGAGAATTCACATCCAGCAATGATCACTTGAGTTCACAGTACAAAATAGGCGGAACTCATATTTACAGTGATCAAACAGGGTGGCAAACCAGTCCCTGAGGCATGCCATCTTCCACCCACTCATGAAAACGCACCTCGCACGCTCACACATACAAACGTACGCACACTCTGAACCTCAAGCCGGCTGAAGCAACATTTGATTTGAAGTGATGGAAATGCAGGAACGCAAGCTTGTAATCCTGTAAGGGTGACTCCGGCGCGTTGGAAAATGGGTCCCAGTGGCGGTGCGGCACTGGCTCAGGGGCATTGGTAAATGAATCTGTCTGCAGTCACACAGCCAAATGAACACGGAGAAGCTAAGTAAGAGAGCGGCGGGTGCGGCAGTTCATTTATGAAATGTATTAGGATTTATGAGGCAATGAAGTGTAAAGGTGCTTTATTACTCTCCCACCGCCGTCAGTCCACCAAGACGGAAAGCAGAAATGACACTCTAAATGTTTCAACTCCTGTTTTCTTTCCTCCTCTCTAATGGCAGGAAACTGGCATAATGAATAATATTCTGGAGTCAATTTTGCAAACTTCTCATATTATTTATTTATTTCTGTTTTCTTTCAGAGAAGATCTATTTCTGTACAGTCTTTGTTTAGCCAATATCCGTGCTATGTTGTTTATGGAAAAGCTACCCACATCACTAAAGGTCACACTATCGCTCAGGCCAAAAACACACCACCTGATGCCATTTGCAGAGATACACTCATAGACTGTATATAAGAAGTAGACGCAGTCACCGTGACGTCCCCCATTGGTTTGTGGACTGTCGTTTTGAAGCCTCGAGTTCGGCATTTCAGCCGTCGCTGTTTTTTTGCAACCAGAAGTGACACAAGAGGGTGGAGTTAGGTACAACCAAACACTGAATAAGACACTTTTAGGCGACCAAAAAGGTTATAATTAACTTTCATAAACTGAAAACACACTGTGAAAGGGTTAAAGTTTTAAGACGTAAACACAGACAACTCCTAGACCGGACAATGCCGTGGTAGCGACCTGTCAATCACAAGGTAGCCACGCCCTAAAGCATACCCTGCTTTATGGTCTATTTGTCTCTAAATGGGACCATAATTTACTAAATGAACATCATGCTGTATTGAAGAAGACTTGAAACTAGCGATTGAGACCATAAACTCATGTTTACAATGTTTACTGAGGTAATAAATCAAGTGAGAAGTAGGCTCATTTTCTCATAGACTTCTATACAATCAGATTTCTTTTTGCAACCAGAGGAGTCGCCCCCTGCTGGCTATTAGAAAGAATGCAAGTTTAAGGCACTTCTACATCGGCTTCACTTCTCAGACCCCGGAGGTAGCCCACTGGATACACTGTATGTTGAAAAGCCCCCATTAACATGCTACACTGTGACTCCTGGTTGAACCAATCCTGAAAGCTGACCAGGTGTGGAAAGAGAGAAAATGATGCTGATCTCCAGAAGCCATGTCAAGCAGAAGGAATGAGACGATCTTGTGTGAGTATTACCCACATAAACCTGTTTACACAGTCACATTATGGGACTCGCCTTCCAAATGGGGACAAAATGCACGTCTCCACAACGACAATCATTATTTTGTATTGGTGAGGACTTGGTTTAGGGTTAGGGCAAGGTTTAGGTTTGGGTTAGGGTAAGGGTTAGGATTAGGCAAGTAGCAGTTACAGTTAGGGTAAGTCTCCAGGAAATGCATGTAAGTCAATGTATGTCCTCAAAAGTCATGAAAACAAGACTGTGTGTGTGTGTGTGTCACTGCATTTTGTTATTATTCGATTAGCAGCTCGGAACATCATGACATCACATTATTCTGTGACCGAGGCATATACGTTCAGTACACAGAACGTAACTCACTCACTAGTTTAAACAAAACTTCACTGCTCTGTAGAGACATTGCCGAAAATAAGCAAAACAGCTCCGGATATACTGTGTTTACCGATAAAAACACAGTTTTTCTTTGATACAGACATTTAGTTTTGACAGAAAGCAAAAGAATGACTCAGCCGGAGCAGTCTGCCGCTCTCAAGGCTATGAGTGATGACATCGCAGCCCGCCGCCGAGACAACGACATCTTCTTCAGAAAGTACAGGAACTTCCTCACCGGGAATCAGGAACTCCGTTACAACCATGACATGAGCCAAGTAAACAAGTCCTTGCACGAACGAAATGAGGCCCTGGAACGTGAAATCCAGGAGCTTAAAAAAAAGATGCGTGATGTCGAAGAGACCATGAGGCATAGTCTTGAAACTCAGCAACAAGAATCGCAGCGACTTAAAGTTATTCTGCAAGAATTCAGAGCCTATGAACCCAACTACAATGCAAAGGTGAAAGAGAATGAATCTTTGCGCCAGCAAAACAAGGCCCTGGAACGTGAAGTCCAGGAGCTTATCAAAAAGTTGGGTGATGCAGAACAGACCACGACACAGAAGAACTAGAAGTGCACTCGGAGAGCGCAGACCTCCGCCAAGGCAGGTTTCATGTACGTCGCGGAATCCTTAAAAAAATTCCTGAATCCGGAAATCCAAAATAGAATCCAGAATCCAAAATCGAAAGGATTGTTCGTTGTGCCACACTCCACCCCTCCAAAAAATGTCATTCAAATCCACCGCGAACTTTTGGAGTAATCCTGCTAACAGACAGACAGACAAACAAACAAACAAACCAACGCCGGTGAAAACATAACCTCATTCAAGGCCCTTGGCCTAGGCAGTAGTAATAAAAATAAAAAAATAAATTAGTGCTTACAGTTTGATCCGGTTTTGCATGCAGAATTTTTTTAAATAGGCAAAAATTATTATTATAGAACTGTGAGAGTGTGCATAAAGTGGAAGACACACAACCAATGCTGCATTAATTTCACATTGATACTCGTGTATCGGCCAGTATCAGCAATCTTGTGCTAATTATTCCTATTTATTCATTATTTCTTTAAACATCTTATACTGTGTCAGACATAATCAGCTGTGGCTTTGTTGCTATGTCATTATAATTCTTGGGCTATGCATCTTCTATAGTAGGCCTATAATACTCCGATATTATTCCAACTGAAACATTGTAGGGTTAAGGTGGTGTGTTTGTATATTTTTATTTATATATGTGTCTCTTTATTCTGCTTCATATGAGCATCCTGACACTATGGTGTTAATAGTTAAAGTGCTTTCCTGTGTTATTTGTAGCCTATAGCAGGGTATGATTCAGGTTTTAGGAGCAGTGTCCCAGTCAGGATGCTTGTATGAAGCAGAATAAAGAGACACATTTTGAATTTCTACAGTGAATAAAAGATACGAGGAGATACTGGGTTTGGGGGTCCACTCCCAATAAAGTTTTAAGGTTTATGACTTAAAACTATGCAATTTTACATAATTTTGGACCATTGTTATTACTAGTTAAATGCTTATTTTATTATTTACACATATCACAGCCTTCATCTGAACATTTAATTCCTCTGTAAATGTTTGCCCTGTAAAATCATATTCTAGAAATCAAAAGAGCAGATTCAGAAAACTTTTAAATAATGTTTCATTAAAGCTGCAGTGGGTAGAAATGGAGCAAATATGATTAAAAAAAAGTTATTTTTATAAAACGGTCACTATATCCTGACAGTAGTGCATGAGACAGGTAATCTGAAAAAATCATGTTCCTCTGTGTCCTCCAGTGCTCCTAATGTCATCTGCAAGAATTCACAGACCGGAGGAAAACAACCAATCAGAGCCGAGCTGGAGCCTGCCGTCTCTGAGCAGCTGTCAATCACTTGCGAACTCCGATCAAACGATCAAACTAGGCAGCACTGATCAAATATGAATCAATATTCTGTTACTGTAATGACTATTTTTCACCTCAAATGTTGTCAGAAACATCTTGTAGTGCACTGTTTAGCTGTAAAATGAGAAAGTTTGTGACCCGGCAGCCATGTTGGAATCTGTTGAGGAAATGCCAAGCACCGCCCACCAGCCGGAGCACAGCCAATAGGAACGCTCTCTCTGAAATGACCTGTGATTGGCCAAAGTCTCCCTTCACAGGCTAGTTTTTCTAAAGCCTGAAAACAGAGCCATGAGGAGGTGCAGAAGTCTAGTTTTCTCTCAGAACACTTGAATTACAATATGCTGAAGGATTATGGATTTTTTGCCCAATGATGCCAAAAACTTTTTGCCCACTGGAGCTTTAATTATATTTGTTCACAAAAAAAAAGTTTTGATGTACAGTTCACTAATTATTTTACAAAAAGAACATGAACATTGTTTTGATAAATTACAGCATCCTCGTTCTCCTCCCCCTTCCCCCGTGCTGTGCATCAGCCCATCCAGATGCTCTCCACATTGTTTTTACTGTATGTTCATACGGCTTATGAAGCGCAGCGCAAAACGCTGGTGCTGTGCAGTTACGAATCCCCATTATGAATCTCCCAGAGAACCAGATATAAAGAGGGCAAAAAAAGAGTACCTGCAGCTTGTGCCGGTGCGCAAGAAAAAGTCACAGTACGCCATATATGTATATATGTACAGTATATATACAATCGATTCAAATATTTAATCACGATTAATTGCACGATTGTTTTTCAATTATTATTATAGAACTGAGAGTTTGGTGTAATCAAATAATAATAAAGTAAATTTCCTATTAAATTTTTTTTTTCTAAATGACAAGAAACAGAGTTCCACACTTGGTTTGAGTAGCATGATAGTCCACTGTTGGTAATGTAGGAATGTGTGTGTGTGTGTGTGTGTGTGTGCGGTGTGTGTGTGTGCGCGCCCACACACACACCGCTGACACACGCGCCATGGGACCGAAATGTGAAGAGTGGTTTTGCTGGTTCAGTGCATCCTGGTTGAGATCAAAATCACCTCAAACTCGTGTGAATAAGGTCTCCAAGGAGGGTAATGGAGAAAAAGGCCAGCTTGGTGGTTTATGGACTGTGTGTGTCCATGTGTGTGCGTAGATATACTACATGGATCTTAACAGGATCTCTTCTCTCTCTACTATATGAATCTCATCAATCTTTTTTGGTGATTATTCTGTTCACTAATGGCAAAGTTTTCACTGCATTTTGTGTCACATTTTGTGTGAGTTTGTGTCATTTTCTAATAAAATGTGGTAATATTTGGACTTTATTTGGAGGCAATACACAATCTTGAAGTAAGTTCCGCCTGAGAAGACAACTTCAGGGGCCCTAAAGTCCCCCGAGGAATAACCTGCAAAAAAGATTGTTGAGGTCGAGATTTCAATTTATTTGACCCGGGCCCGCATTGATCAAACTGCTAGAAGCGAAATTGTGGACTTAAAGGGAAAATTTGGCACCTTATATGTGGAAGTCCAATGGCGCATGAATGACACGATAATTCTTAAGTCCTTTCGTGTGCAATAACAATGTCATTCTTGCTTTTGTAGTATCAATAGTACGCCATGTAGTCTGTACTGACTTCAATGTAAACGCATCCACGTAAATATGCTACACTCAGAGCTAGTGACGTAGAATAAAAAGTGAGACAAACACAGGACTTTCAACCAGGAGACCCGTGTTTGAGACTGTTGTTCGTGTCCCAAAGTGCTGCTGAGTTATTTTGAAGTTTCGTTAGTGACGTTTATGACGTGTTTTCCGTACTTATGTTAAGTTGTTTCCTTACATATTTTATTTAGTTTACGTTGTTATTTTAAGCCCAACCATTAGGGGTGTGAATCACCAGACACCCCACGATACGATATTATCACGACACTTAAAGCTGCAGTTGGTAGAAATGGAGCAAATATGATTAAAAAAAGTTATTTTTATAAAATGGTCACTATATCCTGACAGTAGTGCATGAGACAGGGTGGAGGAGCGGGTGGGGGGGACATAAACCTGTTTACACAGTCACATCTATTGGGTTTATAGCGACTGATAACGCCTATTTAGTAGCCTGACAACAGTCTAATTGGCTGCGCGAGTTGCTAGTCAGTGAAGTTAACGTCAACCACGACCATTTCCAAACCCTAACTAAGTGGCTGTGTTGCCTAAGCCTAACTTCCTGTGAAAACAGAAGTTTATTTTGAAAGAACACTATACATATAAAGAGCGTATACTGTATAGACACGCCGTCTCTAGTCCGTCCAAAAGTAACGCAAGAGGGGTACCACGTGTGTCGGTCTTCAATGACGAGGGGCACTGACCAAGTGGAGATATTTGACGAGTTGGGAGTGAGAATGTGTTAGTGAATACGGAGCAAATTTTCGGAGGAATGTTTCTAGCACCTTCTCGAATCTATGCCATGAAGAATTAAGGCAGTTATGAAGGCAAAAGAGGGTCCAACCCAGTACTAGTAAGATGTACCCAATAAAGTGGCTGGTGAGTGTATGAAGGCCATCATTAGCTGGTGTGTGCTTTCTTCGACATTTCGTATGCTTCCCATGCCGTCTGGCCTCTTGACTTCCCACCCAGTGGGGAGTATTTCATTAGCACCCAGTGAGAGGAGCACAGAGAAAGGAGGAGTACCTGACCCAACACTCACACCATGAAGATGCTTCCAGGAAAAACACAAAGTCTGCTTTTCTTGCTGTTCTTCCCTTGCACACCAACAGCTGTGAAGATAACGGATGGTGGCGACTGTTTACTACGGTTATTAAGCGACAGCTTACACACAGCCTGACACATTTGATCATCTAATGACACCTAATTATGTGACCGCCTAATGTTGGGTTTCTCCGGGGTCAGGTTGCCGCTGTTTGCCTTTTGCCGTGCTGAAAATGCTTTTTGGAAATACGGGGTAATTATTGGCGAGAGCCGCTCTCTCATTAGAACCGCTGTGTATCTGAGCAGTGCACAGAGAGTGAGAACAAAATCTAATTATCGCCCTCTTCTCACCCAGCCCTCTGAGACATCAATACTCCATTATAGCACCTTGTCCCCAGGGTGCAGACTAACTCTGACTTCTACACGTATGCAGTGTGCATGTACACATATACACACACCTGCAACGCATGCAAGTCATTAAAAAATTTTGTGTTTTATTACATGTACTTCAATAAGATACGGGAAGGCAGCTCTAATTAATAGATTTTTGAAAGTTACGTGCACTGTCTTCCTGTTTTTACATATTTGGACGTAGTATTTGTAACAAGGGCTTTGCTGCAAGAATCTTGTTGAATTACAAGGATTTATTTGTTTTTACTTACTCAGTTGGTCTCTGAACTAAATTATGTGCCCCAGAGGGGTACAAACTATAAGATTTCCATTCAGATATGGGTCATAAGGGATTCTGCTCTCTCAGGAAAATAAATGCGAGAGGGCTTCACTGGGCCAGATGGAGCTTGACATGGAACAGCAGTTCACCATAAATGTAGCCTGTACACTAATTTTTCAGAAATAATAAAAACTGCCAGACTGAATTTTGTGGAGGGAAACACTGTCAGACACTGTTGCTACCTCGTCTTGGTTTCTTCGAGAGCGCTCATTGACTGCAGCGTATCAGAACATGTCATAATCAATCTCTCTCTACATGACAGCTGCAGATTGAAATCAGCGTGATTTAAAAAGACCAATATATCTCCGATGGCACTCAAGCTTGTGTCAGCTTGTGTGCCGTTAACCCTGCTGACATGTAGCAGGTAGCAGTAACGAGAGTCGGCACCACTTCGGCTTTGAGGTGATTATCTTTGATCTCACAGACTTGTCTGGGAACGCTAAATCCAGGCTTTGTTTCTTCTACAGTAGGCTGCTCCTGGCCATACGGCTCAAACTGCTCAAGAAGCACAATTTCTGCTCTACACTTCAAGACCTGTCTCAAGTGTAGGATTAGTGCTTGACCGGCGACAGTGCATTGTTTTGTACTGTAGTGGTGTTGCTGTGGCCAGTAATGAAACGGAACTCGAGAGTTAAGCCCGAAAGTTCATCCTTGACCTTGGAAACAGATCTTAACTCAAGGTGATCACGAATGCTGGTGAAACCCCTCCTACTCAGAGCAGAACAGTGTGTTAGCAAGCAGGAGGATAGATGGAGGTGCAACAGATTTCGGGGTACTCCAGGCCAACTGGTACAGGGAGTGGGTGATGGGAATCCACCCCCAAATTAAAGGAGAACTATGGTTTCTTACGAGGTTGATTTTATTTTTGTAGTTCTGGACCAGTCTGTTCTCACAAACAAGGTGTATGAATGACACAATAGTTCGCAAGGCATTTAGCGTGTAATAAGAACGCCTTTCTTGCATTTGGCATCTCATTTGCATGCCATGTAGTCTGGACTGACTGCAATGTAAATGCATCCGTGTAAATATGCCACGCTCAGAGCTAGTGACGGATAAATAAAAAGTGAGAAAGACGGCTTATGGGGGGTGGGAGGGGAGGTGGATGGGGGTCCAACAAACACATGACTTTCAACGAGGAGACCGGTGTTCGAGATTGGTGTTTTGTTTTTTAGTGAAGTTATTTTGTCGTGCTTGTGTTACGATGTTTCCATATTTTTTTCCTTAGTTTACGGTTTTGGAAAGCACAGACAAATGATGGTGTTAGATAAGAAAACGCCTCTAGATGTCGATCTAGACAGAGAGCACGGACAAAAATGGTTAATCTGGAGGACTTGTTGTAAAAATCATGATAGAAAACTCGGGCTGTCAATCGATTAAAATATTTAATCACGATTAATTGCATGATTGTCCATAGTTAATCGCGATTAATCGCAAATTTGTTATCTGTTCAAAATGTACCTTAAACAGAGATTTGTCAAGTACTTAATACTCTTATCTGCCCAACAGGCAACAACAGCTGTCAGTGTGTCAGTGTGCTGACTTGACTATGACTTGCCCCAAACTGCATGTGATTATCATAAAGTGGGCATGTCTGTAAAGGGGAGACTCGTGGGTACCCAGAGAACCCATTTTCATTCACGTATCTTGAGGTCAGAGGTCAGGGGACCCCTTTGAAAATGGCCTTGCCAAAATGTTTATGTAAGTTTGGAGCGTTATTTAGCCTTCTTTGCGACAAGCTAGCATGACATGGTTGGTACCAATGGATTCTTTAGGTTTAGTAGTTTCATATGATGCCAGTACCTTCACTCTAGTTTTAAAACTGAGCCCGCTACAACCTAAAACTTTCAAATTGCGTTAATGTGTTAAAGAAATGAATGCCTTAAAACAAATTTGCATTAACGTGTTATTATTGCGTTAAATTTGACAGCCCTATAGAAAACACATTCTCATTTTTCTTCAATTAAGTTTTATCATTTAGATTTCTGTAGCCTTAAAAATCCCTTTCATCAAAAAGCCATTAAATGACATTACATGATATTCAGCACGGGGGCTGCGTAATGGAGAACACTTTTACTGCCAAGGTCATTAAGACATGTTATAACATGGCTGTGTTGAATACCCAATTCTGATTGGTCAATCACTGCATTCTGCGGTCTGTAATTTCTGTATAACAGAAGACTGTTGCTATGTATAACAGACCGTTGCTATGGGCGCAGCTCTGATGTCGGACTCTGGCGGACCATTTTTGGGTTAAAATATTGATTTCTTAAGTAAGTAGCAGTGTAAAGCCGGGTCATTGTTGCCGGCTCATTGTTGTGAAATAAATCCCCTTCAGGGCAATGAGAGACCCCTCCGCTTCATTTCGGGATGCAGCATCGCCCTGTCGGGGATTCTTTCACAACAATGACCGGCTCGCTGTATATTATCCCTTACATATTAAAGTTACCCGTTTTCCAATATCATAATAAAGTTCTCAGAGTTTTTATGTGACATGGTATGAATCTGGATATATTCTGTTTCTTATGTCTCACAGCAGTGCTTACAGGTTGAGAGGCCACAAAGGAACTAAACTGCATCTTTAGATAAACTTCCAACCCACCGCTTATTGTTTTACCTCAGGCACTGTGTCAGCCCTCTCATGTCTGATGTTGAACTTGGAAATGATAAGCGCAGGGTAAAGACTGCCGGAAGAATGGAAACAAGTTGGGTAGGAGTCTGTATTTCTCTCCCACTCGGCACTCGAGTGGAGCTACAGTAGGTGGGCGTTTTTCTCCGACAAAGAGACGGAGTGAGGGAGATCGGCCAGGAGACAGGGAGACGTGCGGAGGGAGGGCGGCGGGCTCAGTGAGGCAGGTGAAAGGGAGGGAGGGAAGGTAGAGTGATAATTCTGTGTTGGAGACGGCGCGTGGGGGAGAGAGAAAGGTTTGCGTAGGGAGGATATATTACATGCAGTTCCATTAGTGTGTGTAATGGTGCTGAAAGGCTGCGTCCTGGTGCTGTTGACCGTGATGATAGTGGGAGTTGAATTAAACAGTCCCTGTCAGGCAGCGCTGGTCATATGCAGGGCTGGTATATCAAAGAGAAACACACAACTCCTCTTGTGCAGCCGTATCACAACACGTGAAACCAACCGAAGCCTTTGTTCTGGTTTACTGACGGAGAGTGTGCTCAGCACGAGACCAACTCAGAGATGATGACACATGGTAATTGCCTCTGTAGGGTGTACAAATTTACACTCAGCGCTGTGTGGGCACAGGTAATTGCTTTTCACATTAACACCTCAATAATAGTGATAATGTAATAATCACTAGATGATTGTTACATATTGTAAACTTTGTCACAAAACATCTCTGAAAAGCTGTTGAAGTTAAGGACTTCATAACTTACCAAGACTGGAAATCTAATTGAATTTAATTCATTGTTTAAATTTAATTAAGTCTTAAATACACACTTCCAGTTGCGTACTTTGTCATTCATTGCACCAGGATTATTTTTATGTACGTGTGTTTGATTTGACAGTGACCTCTAATCCATTGATACTAGGGCTGTCAATCGATTAAAATATTTAATCACAATCAATCGCATGATTGTCCATAGTTAATCGCAATTAATCGCAAATTAAATACACATTTTGTATCTGTTCAAAATGTACCCTTTAAGGGAGATTTGTCAAGTATTTAATACTCTTATCGACATGGGAGTGGACAAATATGCTTGCTTTATGCAAATGTATGTATATATTTATTATTGGAAATCAATTAACAACACAATACAATGACAAATATTGTCCAGAAACCCTCACAGGTACTGCATTTAGCATAAAAAATATGCTCAAATCATAACATGGCAAACTCAAGCCCAACAGGTAACAACAGCCGTCAGTGTGTCAGTGTGCTGACTTGACTATGACTTGCCCCAAACTGCATGTGATTATCATAAAGTGGGCATGTCTGTAAAGGGGAGACTCGTGGGTACCCATAGAACCCATTTTCATTCACATATCTGGAGGTCAGAGGTCAAGGGAGCAAATTGATTCATTAGGTTTTCTAGTTTCATATGATGCCAGTATCTTCACTCTAGCTTTAAAACGGAGTCTGCTACAAATACTAAAACAAATTTGCGTTAACGTGTTATTATCACGTTAACTTTGACAGCCCTAATTGATACATAATAATATGTTCATATATTGCATGTTAATGTTCATATTCATAGCACTAGCAACTATGAATATTAACTAGTTAAAGTATTTTTAATCTAGGTTATCCTGTACCATCATAGAATCTGACGGGTCACACATTTTGCTACACCAAAATCACAGCTATCAAAATCAGTGATCCTATCTAAATAATATGGAGGCACCATGTTTGGTAACAGCTATCAAAATAAATTCCAGCAATAAATCCACATATTCACCCACGGATGAAGCCTCATATTGCCTTTGGCCTATATACTTGTACTCTGAAGCTATCCTTTAAAATAGGACCCAAAATACCTCATTTTACAGTATATGCATGCAGCCTCATCACCAAATGGCGTATGAATGACACGGCAATTTGTAAGTCATTTCTGTATGCAATAATAACGCCGTTCTTGCTTTTGCCGTGTCATTTCACGCCATGTAGTCTGGACTGACTGCAATGTAAAGGCATCCATGTGAATATGCTAAGCTCAGAGCTAGTGACGTAGAATAGAAAAGTGACAAAGGACCAGGAGATCGATGTTCGTGTCCGAAAGTGTTGTTGAGTTATATGTACTGTATGTATTTTACTTAGTTTACATAGTTATTTTAAGCCCAACCGTGATGTTTTTCCTAAACCTAACTAAAAGGTTTTGTTACCTAAACGAAACGACTTGGCGTTATATGACACGCGAAAAGCCGTTTCACAACGTTGAAGATTGTTCATTCACTGTGCCGCTCCCGCTCTTTTTGACACCCTAGCTCTCTCGACCACCTCTCTCTCTTTTTTTAACTAGTTGATAAACATTACAAGAAATTTATTGATTCTTGTGGCACGCAGTACTTCCTTATTTTGTGAATGATGTTGTACACAAGGCAGAAAGGGAATTTTGTTTCCACGGTGTACATACCTCTAAATCATAGATACACTGTTGTAGCAGCTCCACGGTAAGGATTTAATTTACAGCTGGAACTAACGTGCAAGAACAAAATTTAATCCCTAGTTATTCTGGTCAAAAGACATTTCAGGCTGGGGGGAACTTTTTCATAGTTCTATGAAAACCCCTTTTTTAATTGTGTCCGCACTGCAAGAACGAGGAACAATCATAGTTGTTAGAACGCCGTTTTGAGGGACTTTGTTAGCTCCTATTTCAGAGTAGGTACTCTCCCAGCACAAGAGGAACCGTGAGTGATGTAAGTGTACGGTGATTGGTTGAACACATGAGCCAATGCAGCACCGGTAACCACCATTTTTTTAAAAACACGCCGTCTAAACAACAAACACAAAACACAGACAACAGCTCATAACGAAATAAATGGAGAAAAACACAGTGAAGAAATGGACCGACAGTGAAGTCCAGAAGTTAACTTGTTCATGAGCACCCACCCACTGAACCAAAGAACAAGGGAGAGCCGCTGGTCAGCGAGATAACCCAAAGGCTAACCAGTAACATTAGAACAAAGGCTCACCCAGTAGCACAAAGACTAACCCAGTAACGTCACACATCACAGTGCTGATGCAAACAGAAAAAAGTCCTCTCAGGGAGTCCCCAGAAGTGTTTGGTCCGAAAATGCCTAAAGACCGGTATGGTTCCTGAGTTCCTCAAAAGGTTATTGGTCCACTAGGAAGGTTCCTGCGGTGGAAACACCTTATTTAGAGAGACATTTTTCTGACATCAAGTCTCATTATCAGAAAGTTATTATACTCCCTATTACAGGGTAATCATAGCACACTGCTGTTAAAGCACTGGTGAAATCCACATGACCTTCTCTGAGATCAGCATGAAAGATTTAGATTGGCAACCTCATTTCTTTGTGTTGCACGATTTAATAACCCTTTCTTCTTGCTCCGCTGCTCCCCTTGGCAAAAAAGAAAAAAAAATCTGGTCCAATTGTTTTCTTCGTTGCCTGATTTCCACCGCCAAGTTGATTGTTTATCACTGTTGTTTGAACCTTATTCACCGCAGAGACCTTAGGGCTCGCCGGAAAATGGACCGGAGTCATTGTGAATTGTGCAAGACAAAAGGCACACTGATCAATAGTGGTTTTAAGTGCTGTAAGTCCAACCTACAAGACATATTGATCCAGTTGCATGTCTTGTTGGTGCACTTGTGCATGAAATTCATTGTGTTACAGCAGCCGTCTTTTATGCCCTCAGGTTACTTTACTCTCGGTCTCTCTGTTTACCTTTAACCAATGTAAATGAGAACACACAAAGGTCAATTAAGAACCGTTGATCAATGCCGGCTGTGTGCTTATGGTTGTAGAACACGTGGTATGTATTGTATTTTGTTAAAAGAACCAGAGTATTAATCCAGATGCTGCTCCATCAGTCCATAGACTGCAGGACGAGCTGCAATGGAAAACCACTCCTTACCCAGCCACACATGTACTGTAGGTATTGAGTGGTCCTCTCAGTTCATCTCTCTGCTGAGTTGATTGATGAACTGTGACCACATTGTTCACAGAGACACCTGGGATCCTTTTAAAGGCCAAGTGCAAAAGACAATCTGAGAGTAGAACAAATAAATGAGAACAACAACATACGTGGGTTCTAAATGCCATTTATGTTGCGTTTCATGTGTAAAATGCATAAAGTGAATATAAGAAGTGGAGGTAGTCACCGTGACGTCACCCATTGGTTTGTGGACTGCCATTTGAAGCCTCGAGTTTGGTGTTTTGGCCGTCGCCATCTGAATAAAACATTTTAGGCTACCAAAAATGTTTTAATTAACTTTCATGAACTGAAAACACACTGTGAAAGGGTTAAAGTTGTAAGACGAAAGCATAGACAGCTCCCAGACCGGACAACGCCGTGGTAGCGACCTGTCAATCACAAGGTAGCCACGCCCTAAAGCATACCCTGCTTTATGGTCTATTTGACTCTAAATGGGACCATAATTTACTAAATGAACATCATGCTGTATTGAAGAAGACTTGAAACTAGCGATTGAGACCATAAACTCATGTTTATAATGTTTACTGAGGTAATAAATCCAGTGAGAAGTAGGCTCATTTTCTCATAGCCTTCTATACAATCAGATTTCTTTTTGCAACCAGAGGAATCGCCCCCTGCTGGCTATTAGAGATAATGCAGGTTTAAGGCACTTCAGCATTGGCTTCACTTCTCAGACCCGGGGATAGTTCACTGGTACAGACATAGCCCACAGGTTGAGTGTGCACAACAATGTTTTTGTGTGTATAAAGTTGGGTGCTGCTATATCTACAGTATGTAGAATAGTGTTTTGGGCTTGGTATCAAACAAGCTAGCAAGACTAGTAACCTAGCCTAGCAAAAAGTTGAAAAAAAAAATAATAATACTGGAATGGGCAAATTTTTGGGCTAAAGCTAGCAAGCTATATTGGATATATTTCATCATTTAATATATTTCCAGGATGTTAACTTGACAATACCTCCACATGCTTTCACAGGATTTATACAGATGTAAATTATGTAGTTTCTAGTACAGTGTGAACATACAAAGCTTAGCATATAGCACTGAACTTTAAAGTAATTAAATAATCAAATAAGTAATTAGCGCTAGCACCCACAACAATCCCCACGTATAATAACAAAGTTAATGAAATAGTTGTTCTGTTTTAGCAGTGGACATTAAAGCTGCAGTAGGTCACTTTGAGCGAATATGTGTCCTCCTCATGCTCCTTACGGCATTTGCAAGACTCCACCGTGCCGAAGGAAAAACAAGCAATCAGAGCTGAGCAGTCTCTGGGCAGCTGACGAACTCCGATCAAACGGTCAAACTAGGCAGCGCTGATCAAATATTAATCAATATTCTGTTACTGTAATGCCCATTTCTCATGTCAAATGTTTTCAGAAACATCTTGTAGTGCACTGTTTAGCTGTAAAATGAGAAAGTTTGTGACCCGGCTTTCTCATTTTACAGCTAAACAGTACACTACGAGATGTTCCTGAAAACATATTGAGGCGAGAAATAGGCATTACAGTAACAGAATATTGATTAATATTTGATCAGCGCTGCCTAGTTTTACCGTTTGATCTGAGTTCGGTAGAGCGGTTGACAGCTGCTTTAGAGAATCCACGGCTCTGATTGGTTGTTTTCCTCCGGTCTGTGAAATCTTGCAAATGTCATTATGAGCACAGGAGGACACAGAGGAACATGTTTTTTTTCACAGATTATCTCTCATGCACTACTGTCAGAATATAGTGATCATTGTATAACATTTTTTTCATCATATTTGCTCAAAGTTACCGACTTCAAGCTCAGGAGAGTGTAGCCAGAGAAAATATGCTGCAAAACAGGGAGAATAAAGTCTGAAGCAAGAGGAGGATTGAGAGAGAGAGAATGTGCGAGCCAGATTTTAGAGAGAGAGAGGAAGATAGAGACAGGATCTCATTAACGGTCTGAGGAGTCTTTGGCCTTGGCCTTTAATGTGATGTCTCTCAGTCTTCTCCAGAAGCTGCCAACTAACCCCCTCCCTCCCTCCCTCCCTCCCCCGCTCTCCTCTGCCTCTGTGCGTCTTCCCTGCCTCTCTCTCTCTTTCTCCATCCCTTCCTTTTTTATTGCTCTTGCATCTCCTCTCCCCCTGCTTCTCAGTGTCTTTCTACTGCACTTCTTAATGCAGAGAAGCATGGCGAGATGGGTATAATTTATTTATGGTCATGCATTGTCTGTGTGCGTGGGCTTAAGTAATACTCATCTGAGCTGTGCCGCTATAATACAAAGCCTCATTCCTTCTCATATGCGAGGGATGAAACACAAGCACTGAAGCCTGCTACGGTCCCCGAGTCTGAATGCTCCCGACTCAAAGTCGAGGGAGTGTGGGGGGGAAAGAGGAGCTTTGTAGGGCTCAGTGTGCTTTGTTAAGAACTACAAAGAGGACAAACTGCCTCTACCCTTTTTGTTTCTCTTTTACTTACTTTGCTTCTTTCTTTAGCAATTTTCTCCTATTTTTTTCTATAACGTTTTCTTTTTGCTCATGCCTGCTCCTTTTTTCTTTTCTCTAGTCCAGAGCTGCAGGGCAGGTCACTGCTGTAGAAGTTAGGGTGCAGTGAAGCAGAAGTGCTTTATTCCACTATAGAAAGCATCTTTTCCCATTAAATCTGGCTGGTGTTTTCCATCTGTCCCCGAGCAGGTTTTAATGGCTCGTCACATGTATCTGGGGAATTTGGGCAGCCAAATAATGCTGTGTTTTTCAGCTTGCATCCTTCTTCCTCTGTCTACCTTCATGCTCTCATCTCTCACAGCGAGGGCGGGACATTTAACGTTGTTTGCTAAGAAATCTGAACATGATGTTTGGCACTTTTTTTTTTTTTTTTACTTTTGTTCTTATTTGGTTAAGACTGAACAAATTGAAGCAATCTTTGTTTTATTAATTTTTTTTCTGCAGTAACAGTGCTCCCTACATTAGTGTTCTCAGGCAGGTGGGAATTTTTGGATTCTACTATCTCTGTATAATTTGGTGCGATATCTGTCTGAGCAAGCCCAGATGTCCTGGTTTGTCCGGCATAGTCCTGACAAATAGACTACCTGTAAAACACTCAAATGGCCCAGTTTTCAACATTCACTATCAAATTGTCCCCGTTTTCACAAAAATTAAAATAATAATAATAACAGAATAACAGAACCTCTCAATAAGCTCATGCCGAAGAGAAAGTCAGTATTTTCTAAAGAGCTCCATGAGGCTTTCTCCTCCTTCATAAAGTACCCGACAATGAAAATGCTGCGTTCTGCACACACCGTGTAGCCTACTCTTGCACGGTGGAAATGCTGATACAAAAGATCATATTAAGACGGACAGATAGCTGATAGAATAGAATATACAATAGCTGGCAGAGAATGTGTCATTTAGCCGGCAGCCTGCGTTTGTGCACACTGACAAATACCTTGTGTTTGGTTTTAAAAGGTATCTGGCGATCAATAATTATACTACACCAATGCAATCCTTGTGTTTTGTGTTTACTAGTGTTATTATACAGTTTTAAAATAAACTATGTTTTGGTGGATTTTGGGAGATAAAACATCATTATTTGTCTGCTGAGGCGCTGTCCATGGTGTTGAAAGGTGCACTTGTTATATGTGCTCAGCGCTGAAATAACTGTCCCCCATCCTGATGAAAACACCTATGCAAAAGATGTAAAAAATGAACGTGCGGTACACTTCTTGGGGTTCGAATATATGGTCGCCATATTTAGCAAAATCTCTCATACGTCAGTGACAGCTGTTATGAGAAACACCCATTTAGATGCTTCAATCTTAGACACCGTGTCCAAAAACTCTTTTCAAAAACGGGAAAAAATGCACAATAGCTGCATCATAGTTTATACAGTATATTTCCTTACAGAAAAAGTACATATTTCATATTCACTCGTTTCTCCTGAAAATGCGGGTGGGGAGGGGAAAAGAGTAAAGGATGATGGCGGTAGAACATGGTTGGGAGCTTGCAATCTGTTGCTAAAGCAATAATAAGTTGTGTGGGCGTGAGAGCAGAACAGAGCAAGAGAGGAAAACTAAACTAGATGCACTCGTACTCGCACGACTAAAGAAGCCGAGAGTAGGAGCTACTTCTTGGAATTAGACAGAATGTCGTTCTAATTTCCTCTTCTCCTCCTCCCTCCATCTTTATCCCGGTTTCTGCCGAGCGAAGCCTAATGATGTCCCTTGTGACAAGTGCTGGTTAACTACTAGCCATCAGCAATCGCAGCCACATAGACACACATGCACACTGTATTTTGGCCAGCAGCTGGTAGCTTTGCCAACTGTGTCCCCCTGACTTGAAGGAGATATGGGGAGCAGATGTGACTCTATTCTGCCTGACAGGTCTGGGAGAAGAAAACAAGAGCCAGCAGACTGTGTGGGGGGAAGGAGACGGGCGCTACAAGAGCCTGTCTCCACCTCTTACTGCCTGGAAACATACAACAGCTTTGTCTTAGCATTGTATGGCCATGGCTTCATTCTATAACATACTGAGCAAAGAAGACCCCGCATCCCATTACCCTAGAAATGCCTCTTCCTTTCCCTCACCACTTCCTCCTTTCCTTTCTGATGTGTGCCCCCCCACCACCCCGATATACTGGAGGAAACACAGTAAGCTGCTTCATTATCTCCTTTGCAGCAGCTTTGTTGGAGGAAACATGGGACTATCCTTTCAAGAAGCATTCTCGCTGCCACGCCCAGCTACACTTTAAGATGACATCTGCAACAATACAGACACGAGATTAAAGCTCCCAAGAATATCAAACACTGAAAACACTTTTTGGATTTTCAGGGATTTCAAAGATGTGTTTTTTTACTTGAATATCTTTCTACAGGCAAATCTTAAGGCTTTATTTTAAAGTACAGCACAGTAGCTTACACCACTTTTAACTATGAGGCAGATTCAGGCAAATTTCATGACAGAGCATTGTGAGTATTAAGTCCTGTGGTTCACCAGATGACTGAAAATCTGCGATAAAAGCCACTTTATTTAAATTCAGAGTTGTCTGGATACAGTTTCACTCCTCTATCTCCCTCCCGTTCTTCTGAGTAATTCACAGTTTCAAGATAAAACAGTGCAATCTAATCACAGTTCCAACCATAGTCTGTATACACTGTATACAGTGTATATATATATATAGAGCGAGAGAGAGAGAGAGAGAGAGAGAGAGAGAGAGAGAGAGAGAAAAAAAAAAACTCTTCAATTTAAAGATGCTGCTGTTTACTCCTTCTTAGCTTGTGAATACTAAGCAATGCCACACCAATCATGATTCAAATCCAATACTCTGTGGAAGCTGCAGTGTGAGGGCACGAGTTTATTTGAGCTGGAGTGATGAGTTATAATGAATTCCTCCCGTGAGGCAAGGAGCCACACTGTACACGCAAATATTGAATGATCAAGTGATAGTGAAACATTTCCAGGGGGTATGTTTGAGTCGGTGACATCCATCACATTCAGACATTTCACCACATGTACTGTATGTGTGTGCTTGATAAGCATCGGCATACGTGTTTGTGCATGTTAAAACTGGTCTACTACTACAATTTACTCGCCATATTATGCATCTTTAGGTGAAGGGCTTATCTACAATCAGGCTCATTTCCTTTATACGGGGATTAAGGGGGAGTAATTTATCTTTAATCTCATCAGATAGGGTGCTCAGCGGTGTTTGCACGCTGAAAACGAACAACCATGACCCACACCAACGTTCACGCGCACACTAGTTGAGCGATTAACAAGTAATTTGCATTGTGTGTGCACAAATCTGGGACAAGGCCGTAATTATACTTAGTGACAATAGCACAGGATGCTTGTTGGACTGTTTATTAGATGAGTCAGTCTGAGTCAGTGTCCTCCACACACACAAACAAAAATACAGCTGTTAGTCCGGTAGTTTAATGCTGCTTCACTCATGTAATCGTGCATCATCAGAGTGCATAGAGCATATTTAATGTGTGGTAAATCCAGCTCGGTGCAGTACTCAGTGCTTCTATTAACTAGATGAGAAATTTCTAACGTAGCTTGGGGGCTGGGTGTGGCCACCCACGCTTTTGTTAAAACAATGGCAGGGGAATTTGCATGGAGCTATTCAAAAACAAGGTAATTCAATAATTGAAAGAATAACTAGAAAAAAAGAGCAACAAAGAAAAAGAGCACAAGTGAAAAGAACAAAATATGAATAAAAGCAGATCTAAAAACCTGTAATTAAAATCAGTGATGAACAAAAGTTTTTAGCCTTGATTTATACGGTTGCTTCTAGGGCTGTTGCAATAACCCCAATATTGCAATACCGCGATATTGTCAAGCCCACCGCAGGGGATGGCAAGCAACCGCCACAACTGCTACGTTGACGTTTTTTCTTTTTTTAACTCTTTGCAATGGGAGCGCCGCATTTTTACACTTTGCTACAAATGGCAGCAGCGTGAAGAGGTGCTGAGTATCTATTCTGCGCCAACGCTGCATGTATGGTGTTTTTTTCTGGTCGACGAGAGTTTGGGTAAAACGCCAAAAAGACCAACCGTCACATCCTACATGTAGGCTACATGTGCTGGACAGCAACAACAATAATGGAGGAGAAATCAACACACGTAGACCGGCAGGTCCGTCCTCTCTCCCTACGTGCTTCAGCCTTCCCTTCATCCAGAGCGAGTACTCTACCTCGTGCCGACATTTTGATATTCCATATCATAGCAACCAGAAGCACCCAAAGCGCCCACGATGAAAACAACGCTGCGCCTCATTGCCCTTCTTTGTTTTGCATTTAACAAGTATTTAATTTGTTTTAAAAATGTCATCTTTGTCATTTAAAAAGCAAGAATATACCAAATAATACACTAACAATAATGCTTATTTATACAGGACTAAAATTCGGATAAATAAAGTAATTTGCCAAAAATAAAGTTGCAATAATACCGCATAATGCGCTGTTGAGCCAATCATTATCACCGCAGGGGAAATCACCGCGACAGCCTTAGTCGCTTCAACCAAATTATAAAAAAAGATATATTTTCTCTGTCACAAACTGGCTCAAGGAATGTGACAAGGAGGGAGTCTACTCAAGGGATTAACTTATAACCAACATCATTTATTAAACTAAGGGTAAGATCAGCAATGCCATCAATGAAAGGAGGAGTTCATGGATGTGTGTTGTGGAGGTGTTGATGGTGCAAAAGACAATGAAGATGCAAGGTGGATGCGAGCTACAGAATGAACACCTGGCCCAGCTTTTATAGCCTGGAAGGCAAGCAGACATCAGACTTGGGTCGATATCCGGTTTTGCCGGTCCGGTCTGGTGTACGAGTTCACACCGGCTTGATTTTATGCAAACCGGCTGAACACGTACGACACGTTCCAGCAGATTATAAAGTAGCAGACATCAGCAACCTGTGCCGACGCCGTCACAGCGCTAAATCCAGCTTGTGTTGCATTAGTAATAAGCAATATGACAACGTGATTAAAGAGGAACAACGGCCATTTTTGAAACACTGATATTATTCTGGAGGCTATATAACATGATGTAAAAAAAATACGGCAACTTGCTCATGTACGCGCATATTGCGAGGGCAAACCACAAGGTGGCAGCGTCATCACGGTAAACAGCAACTGCCTGTCAGTGGCGATATGAAATGGAGTACTCTGTGGCGGCGAAACTGTGTCATACCTTTCTGACTTCTTTCGTCTTCCAGTAGTTATAGTTTATGCAAGTGCTGTCCATTGGAACAGAGAAAAAGTCATATAATGTTCTACACTATTCCTTGTTGTAAACAAATAAAATCTTAACTTTTTGTTAAAAACATGTTGTATTACTTTCTGAAATAAAAAAACATGGTAATGAATTCCATGACACCATTGCTCGATAATGAACTGTTCTCTGCATAAAAACTAGTTCTACACAGAGGCAACAAAAAACGACCCTCTGATGCCTGCTGAGTAGAATAATGATGTCTGTCTGAGAAAAATTATACGTTACTATAAAGTACGTCTGGGGTTTGATTTATGCTGATATTTTTAATAAAGCAGACTAGAGAATAAAGCAACCTACTTTTTTGTTCTGAGCTACTTGTGACCCGTTCAAATAACTTCCTGTTGTGTTGGACTAAATCACTGAGCAAGAGTATTGTTTAATGGTTATACTGTAAACCAGTGGTTCTCAGCAGGGGTCCTTTAGGCCGTTCCCATTGGCTTTTTGCCGAGGGAACCCAGGGCGATGCTAACTTCCTGGTTGGCCTACAAAAATATGTCATCCCAGCAGCACTCTATTCTGATCATAGGTTTCCCTTCCTCCACGGTTATCTTTTCAACTGTAGGCCTAGTTGACAACAATTGTAAAATTCTGGTCTTAATCATATAACAACCAAAATATTTTCAGATGGAGGGCCCTGAAGCGAAATCTTATCAAATGGGGGTCCATGACCTAATGTGTATCAATTAAAGCGTCCTTGACACGAGAAAAGGTTGAGAACCACTGCTGTAAATGACACTGTTCAACATGACCATGTAGTCTTTAACCTCTTCCACTCCTTGAGGGCGCCAGCATCCTCGGCTGACTTTATTGTCAACCATAAACTAGAGACCTAGGGCATTCAGAGGTTGATGGCTTTCCTAGCTATGTTGACAATAAGGGGGTTTCTGAGCAGTTTCCAGAACAGAAGTGCTCGCCATCCAATCGCCAAAAAATGCAATTCTTGCAGAAATCTCCAAATGTCAAAAGTTTTTGACACCAAATCACAGCATGGCTTTTTCTATGGTGTTCCTCAAGGTCTTGGTGTCTTAATGTGGTATTTAGGAGGGATTATTAATCATTTTTATCAATTCTCGAGTGGTGAAAAATTGTTAAATCTAGCACCAAATCTGAGTAGCAAATGGTATCAACCCAAAAACTTATAAGACATAATAGAGCCTGGAAATGGCCATCATATACTTTATCATACTGTTGTAAGCCCTTATACGCTTTCAAAAAATATTTTAATTCATTACTTGACACACAGTGCTGAGCTGCATCTCAAATGAATCTTCAGGTTCCCAGCTTTCGGATGATGTTCACCACTTCTATGTGACATCTACTGCTGACCTGCTATCTCCCCCATAAAAAAGACAAAAACAGGTCTATGAAAAAGGGAGGTGGAGTGGAAAAGGTTAAAATAGGACACTAAATCTGTGACGCAGCACATCTTGGAAAGAGACTGGGACACAATGACATTTAGGTTAATGCACATGACCTTTCTTGCATAACTCTGTCCGAGTGACTCTACAGGGTTATTTCAGGTTGTCGTGGTTGTTTGTATTGGCAGAATAATGAGTTAAATAAAGAGTAGGGATGTCACGGTACCAGAAATCTAGTAGTTGATACCAATACCACTGAATTTACACGATTCTCGATACCAATTCGATACCACGGTAAAAAAAATAAAATAAATAAATAAATCTCATGTAATTCAACACGCAGTCCTTTATTAAAGGGACTATTTGTAACTTTCAGAAATGCTTCTCCGCCCGCAGCTGGAGAGAGCAGAGGAGACACCGGCACCCGGTCGGTAACGAGAAGACAACGTAACTCTCTGTACAGCTCCGTCACTTCACAAGACACGGGAAACCTCTGTTGGTCTGGAGGAGCTGCA